>PVJH01007235.1:0-94648 GCA_004026705.1 Nesogale talazaci
AAAAAAAAAAAGACTCCTTTATCCATTGTCTAAGACTTAAGCGAGCGTGGACAGAAGCAGAAAGCAAAATTAATTCTCCAGGGTTAGGGAGCGTCACAAGTCACAGCGTTGATTGTAACATGCTGGTAACTTCAAAAAGAGCAAGCATGCGTTGCTAGGTACATTCTTTATCAAAAAGAAACCATACTAGAATTGACTATAACGTCATAGTTACCATAACAAGATTAACTACACCATTCAGGTTGCAACATAAAAAGGAACAATATTAAACAATACACCAAAGAATAATCAAAATTAATTATAGTGCCCAGAACCTGGAAACATTGGAGTACATTGTAAAATTAACTCAGAAGTTAGGAAGAGTAGTTTAGCCTAGATTTAAATTATGACTGGATGAAATTAGGTCATTTACTTTGTATTGAATTCACCATACATGGAACATGCAACATGTTTAAGTTATCATTGATGTATCAAGTATTTTTTCAGCTATGAACTAACTAAATTGTTATTGGCATAGGGAAGGAATTCAGAGTGAAAGAAATCTATCGCCTGGAAGAAGCTTACAATATTAGAAAGGATCAAATATAGATAGATAGACTGATCAAGAGATAAATTAGTTGTATGTAAGTGTCATATGAATGCTTTACACTCCACAACAAGGACTTATACAAAGGGAGAGAGCTCCTTTTTCTGGGACTCCCTTTAAAGTTTGATAGTGCAGGTATCTTAAATGTAACATTTGAGAAGGGCCTTGAATGGTTCAGGCCTAAGAGATACCGAGCAAATAATCATAGAAGCTGGACTATCTGAAGAAGAACGTGGCATCAAGATTGGAAGAAGTTTTCTTACAACCTGCAATAAGAACATGGCACAGTTTTGATTGCTGAGAGTGGGGAGAACTTGAAGAACTTGCTGGTGAAGATCAAGTCTTTTTCAAGATGGATTATAACTCACTGTAAAGCAGACCAAAATCCTCACAACTGGACCAATAAGAGACACCATCTTGATAAACGGAAAATCGTGAAGTTGTCAAGCATTTCATATTGTTTGGATTCACAATCTAAGCTCAGTAAAGAAATCAAAGGATGATTTCACTGGGTCAATCTGCACAATTGGGTCTTGCTGCATAAGACCCCTGTAAGCGTTGAAAAGCAAGGATATTTCTTTGAGTACTAAGATATGTCGGTCTACCCCATGGTATTTTCAATGGCCTCCTGTGCATGTGAAAGTTAGGCATTGAATAAGGAGGGCTGGAGAAAACATGATGGATTTAAACTATGGTGTTGATGAAGAATCTTGAAAGTACCTTGGACTGCCAAAAGAGCAAACAAATTTCTCTTGGACGAATAGCCAGAACTCTCCTTAGAAGCAAGGCTAACGAGACTCTGTCTCATGCACTTTGGACATGTGACCAGGAGAAATCAGTCCCTGAAAGGATGCCTTGCTTGGTAAAGTAGAGGGACAGCCAAAAAGAAGAAGACCCCCAGTGTCTTCTCGACACAGTGGCTGCAACAACAGGCGCAAACGTCAGAACAATTGTGGGGCTGGTGCAGAACTGACTGGGAAGTGTTTTGCTCTTTTGGACATAAGGCACTTAGGTTTTGAAGCCCATTCAAGGGGATCTAACAACAACAGCAATAGCAAGAAAAGCTTTTGAGAGGATACCACTAACAATGTCATACGAGAGATTCATGTATAATTAAGACTCTTCTTTTAAAACTGTCTGGATAGTGTGTTGCTGCTATTTCCACTGGAGACAATATCACAAAGGAGATGAATCGATGCTTCCAGCTTCTTTTGATCATATTCTTCCTCTGCACGTTACCAGGTGTAGACCTGCATAGTTCTTGCTTTAAATGCTAGCGCCAGAAAGTAAGCAGATATTCTTTTCATTTCCAACTTACAGAGGGAGAACAGATCTTTGTCCTCCTCACACAATCATGGCTTGACCAGATGTTATTTGGAAAATCACGTCTCTGTATACTGATTTACCTACATTATATCACTCAGAAGTGGGATGGACTGCTGTCTTGAGAATCTTATCATTTCTTCATTATCACGGTTCTAACAAAGGCAAGGAGGTTCCTTGTATAGGAAAGAGTGCCACATTGTGTTGAAAACTGCATATATTTTGATATTAGTTTAAAATGTGTAAGTTTGCTTGGGGTATCTGTGAATAGATTCTGTCCTCAAACAACTTAGTGATTTGTTGGGCAGGGCAGAGTTGTCCCAATGGCTTCAAAGCTTGTAAAATACCTTTCTCCTGAAGGAAAGTTTTAAGCTAGTTTTTTCTTGGCCATGTAAGAACAAATCTAGTTCTCTGAGGTACACCCTGCTAATAAGAAATGGATTCATGTACCGCTAAAGGCCCATGACTCACAGGAAATAACGCTTTGGAAGATAGACTTGTGATGATCAAAATCTTGAGAATAGTTGAGGTTAAACAAACAAACAACAAGCCAGCAGTATGCTCAGAGAGAAGAGAGGGCAGTGTATAGGACTTGGAGAACTCAACAAAAGAAATAGAAGATCAAGAAATTTTCCTGTCACATATATCCCTGTGATCATTAGATCCCAGAATGAATATTCCCCTTGAAAGTGGATTTGACTGTGCAATAACCCAATGTCATTGAGTTGATTTCCACTCGTAGAAGAACTTCTCATTAGGGTTTCTAAGATGGTAAATCTTTAAGAAAGCAGACTACCCTCTTGTCCCACCATCATATTCGGCTCAGTAATTCCTTGCTGCTGCCTTGCCCTGGACTGATCCCCAATAGGTGTCCCACGACCTTCCTCCCATGCCCCGAAACCATTGGTACCATTCTTTTCATCTCCAAATTATTTATCCCACGTATCTAGAGAGACACACAGGTACATTAATAAGTGAAAAAGCCAGGCAAAGCCAAATGAAACAACAAAGGAAGTCAAAACCAACAAAACAATAATAATAGCATCAAAAAACAAACACAAAATAACAATAATAAAAAGCCACTGACAAAAAATGGAAGAGCCTATAAATAGTTCAGAGTATATTTGTTGGCCTTTATGGGTGTTTTCCAGTTGAGTCTAATGGGGTGCCACATGGTATCTAATGTTTATTTTTGTTATTCCCCGAGAGTTTCATCAGTCTGCTTCCCCTGCTGCTCTCAGTGCCCCAGCATGACAAGGCCAGACTATGCACTATTTCCTCACTGTGTCTTCAGTGTGCCCCCACAGTGTCATGGATCAGGGTGAGATGCCCTGTCCCTTGGTGGGGCTAAGTCTATAGTCCTGCCTGTGCATTGTCCGCTATAAACAGGAACATTGTCCTTGGGGCTTTGTGGACCAGGATGTCCTCTCCTCCTTCTCCATGCCTTTGTGTTTCTCCATGTGCTCTAATCCGATGCGCCCCTCGCCCCAAGTTGTAGAGCCAGTGCTGTCCGCTGAGTTGCAATCCTCTGAGGGGTAGAGATGGTCCATAGAGTTGGGTTTGAGACTGGCCCTCTCAATCGGTTCCCTGATACATGCCGGTATATTGTATTTACATCTTGGTGCATTGGGTAGAAAGCTGGTCTCCCTCTCTCCCTCTCCTATGGAAATATAAACAATATCCTCCCCGTGGGTGGGTTAGTGCCCTGCTTCCCCACCCCCATGTCTTTTTTTCCTCTCTCTTTCTTTCCCCCTCTTATTAAGTTGGTTGCCATATGTATCCCTGGATTGGGTTTGGCCCCTGCCAGAGTTGGTGGACCTCTCCCCAGGAGTGTATCTGTATAGTAGCTTTTCTTCTATGCCCTGTTTTGTTTTATTTTTTCAAGTTCAGTGGACTCATGTTGTACTTGTCTTTTTGTTCTTAATTTGCTTCAGTTAGCATGATTTCCTCCCGTTCTTCCCATGCAACATGATGGTGGGATAAGAGGGAAGTAAAAAAGAAATAGAGGAAAGAACCAGGAGGCAATGGTCATTTATAGAGGTATATATAAAATGAGATAGGAATAGAACTATGTACTCATATCCGTATGTTAAGAATTAAGGTTGCAGATGGACATTGGGCCTCAACTCAAGTACTTCCTTAACACAAGAACACTTTGTTCTAACATCCAGAATTCTGTGATGCTCATCTTCAGACATGATCACTGAAAACAAAATGGGTGCATAGAAAAGTATGGTGAAGAAATCTGATGGTGCCCGGGTATCAAAAGATATAGAATCTGGGGTCTTAAATGCTTGAATGTAAACAAGCAGCCATTTAGCGGAGAAGCAACAAAGCTTGCATGAAAGAAGCACATCAGCCTATATGATCATGAGATATCGATGGAATCTGGTATCAGGCATCGAGTACCCAGAACAAAACCATATCCAAAGTGAATGGGGGTGGGGGCATGGAGTGGGGACCAAATGTCCATCTATAGACAAGTGGACATTCCCTCGCAGAAGGGTCGCATGGAAGAGTTGAGCCAGTAAGGGGCAGTATAGCACTAATCAAACACACAAATTTCCTCTAGCTTTTGGTGTTTCCTTCCCCCCACTATCATGACCTCGATTCTACTTTATAAACTGGATTAGACCAGAGCATGCACACTGCTACAGATAAGAGCCTGAAACACAGAGGATCCAGGATAGATAAACCCCTCAGGGCCAAAAATGAGAGTAGAGATACCAGGGGGAGGATTAGGGGAGGGTGGGGCAGAAGGGGAGTCGATCACAAGGATCATTCTAGAACCCCCTCCCAGGGGAACAAATAATGGAAAAGTGGGTGAGGAGCAATGGCGGTTGTTGTAAGATAGGGAAAAATAATCTACAACATATCAAGTGTTCATGATAGAGGGTAGGTAGGGGAAGGAGGGAGAAGAAGTGGGGAGCTGATATCAGGAGCTCAAGTGGGAAGATAACACTTTGAAAAGGATGATGTCGGCAAATGTGCTTGACGCATTGGAGGAATGTATGGATTGTGATAAGAGAGATAAGAGCCCCCAATAAAGGTATTTAATAAAAGAAAGCAAGACAGTAAACTATCATGCCTTTCTCCCATGGAGTCACAGTAGGTTTGTACTGTCAACCATTCAGTTAGCAGTCTAATGCTTAATCGACTTTACCACTAGGGCTCCTTGACTGTTTAATAATAATCATAAGAACGCTGGCAGCCTAGTCTACAGTCTTTTGTAGATCTCCTATGCATGACACCAGCCTCCCCGCTTAACAGGGTCCATAGTTATACTGGGAGCACTAGTCTGCAGTTCAAACTCACCAGACGCTCTATGGGAGAAAGACAGAGCAATCTGCTTCTATGTAGAGATATAGTCTTAGAAACATTACAAGACTGTTCTACTCTTTCCTGAAGTATTGCTATGAATTAGAATGAACTTGACAGCACTGTGTGTGTGTGTTCTCTTCCATGGTTTCTCTCTCAACAGGTGCAGTGACTCGCAGAGTAAGAGTCAAGATGCACCATCTCCGTGTGGGAGCATTTAGTGGGGTTAATGCCCCAGCACCAACTCCCCCTCCTTTCTCTGCCAAAACACCATTAGGAGATTAATTTCCCCCCACATTCTCATCACATTTTTTGTATCCCATTCTTCAGCCAATGACAGCTAAAACTGATTGCTTATATTAGTTCTGGTTTTAACTTGCAAACCCCAGTACCAATCTAATCCCCCAAAATGAGACCCACTGCCCCAGAGTGAGTCTGACTCCAGCAAGTCTTAGGACAGAGTAGAAGTGTTGTGAATGGTTCCCAAGGTTGCAAATCTCTACTGAAGCAGACTGCCACATCTTTCTCCTGCAGCGGGCGGCCTTGAAACACTGACCTTTTGGCTAGTTGTCCACTGTGCTATGTCATCAGAGCTCCTCAGGACCCACTCCGCTTTAAGATATCGACTTACATATTCAACATATAGACTCCGGATTTGCATCATCATTCCCAGAGCTGTAGTTGCCCCTTGTGGCATCCCACCTTGCAGTGTCCGCTGAAACTCCCTGCCACGGAGTCAAGTCCTACTCACAGCCACCCTATGTGTGCTCGAGTCAACTGCTTGGTAGGTTTTTATGCCCGTGGTGGCTGTGGCTTCACCAGCAACTCACTACACCTTCTTCCAAGAAGCCTGTGGGGGCACTCAAACTTCCAACATTTATTTCTATCATCAGCTAAGTGCGCTAACATGGGGTCTTATTTGAGGACTTCCCAGTACCCTCGACATAGTCCTTTTACTCCCTGACAATACCTCTAGTAACTAGGGCTTTAAAAATTTACATGTTTTATTCAATAGTTGAGATTACTAGGCTGAACCAGATATTCTCTACTGAATAAAACATGTTAACAAAGTAAGACTTCTGCTACCTAGTTTTGTGTTGGCCTTGTGCTTTATTTGACCTACTAAAATACGGATTCCATTTTCATTCTGAGGGTTTAAGACAATCACATTGCCTTCGTGTGTGTGTGTGTGTGTGTGTCACTTCCTGGATATAATTACTTGTACTTCCTTTGATGTACTCTCTAGGAAATACAGCTTGGGAGTTCACACAGTGGAAGAGGAAATGAGTATGTCTGCATCTTCAAGGAAGCAGCAGAGTACACCTGTTCAGAAAGTCAACCTACAAGCCCTCTTCTGCCTCTTGCCACTAGGTGACAGTCTTTGCAAATGTTTTATCTACTGCAAGCATCTTCCTAGTATGGAAAATTGCGTGTTGCTGGGAGAGATGGTGACTTGCCAGTTGCAGTCAGAAGATTAGCCAAGCACATGTATTTGTTATAACTTAAACCCTTTGTCATTTGAAATCATAGTTTTCTTCATCTGGAGCACATTTCCCTTCTCCTCCCTAGTTAACTCCTTAATCGAATCCTTTTCTTCAGAGAAGCATGATGGCCGGTGGTCAAGCTTCTGGGGTAAGCATCTGTGTTGACTTGTGAGCCCAGTTACTTCTCAGCTGTGCTAACCATTAACAAGCTACTTAGCCTCTCCAAGCCTCTGTTTCTTCCAGCATAAAGCAGAACATCAAAGTCTCTCATTCAAGAGGTCATTGCAGGGCGTAAATGAGCTAACACTCAGCATGTCAGGAAATGGTCCCTATTAGGATTAAGAGCCTGGTCTCAGTTCAGATGCCATCCCACCAAGGACCCCCTTTCTGAAGCTTCAGGCTAGAACAGGCCCCTCTCTACTGCTCATGATATCCTTTATCCTTGGCATACTTGGTGTCATTTGTAGTAATTGATGTGATTTATGTCTGTCCCCTTTAATAAACTATCGAGACCTGCAGGCGAGCAGAGACCTATCGTGTCTGTTTTGTTTACTCTCCCTTCTCCCAGAAAAGTGTCTTAGTGCCTGCCGCGTGCAAGGTGCTAAAGTAAAGCTTGATGAGTCAAGAATGTATACTCAAATCCTGAGTCTTAAAGGCAGTTCACTGCTTTAAGTGGAAATTCTTTTTTAAAAAAAATCATTTTATTGGGAGCTTGTACAACTCTTACCACAATTCAAGCATACATCCATGTGTCAAGCATTTGTGTACATTTGTTTCTCTCATCATTCTCAAAACACTTGCTTTTGACTTGAGCCCCTGGTTTCTGCTCATTTTTCTCCTCCCTCCCTGCTCCCCCCCCCCCGCCGCCATGAATTCTATAAACTCACTTTGATCTCCTTGAGAAACCCAAATTAGCTATCCTGTACAGGAATTGGTATTCTTGATCCTGAAGGAAGATGCTGAAAGTTTATTTATCATCTTAAATTAAAAAAAAAACATTTCCCGTGCTATGCCCAGTAAAATATTTTGTAATATTTACTACCCTCTGAAATTTTAATCGCTGCCTTCAACTATGGCAATATAAATATCTCTCACCTGAACTAGCATTTCTTAATTAAGAACTTATGTACTTATCTGGTATATATATAATCCATAAAGTTTTAAGGGATTCGAGAAATTGATGAGAAGCTCTGGTGGCAGAGTGGTTATAAGTTGGGCTGCTAGCTGCAAGGTCAACAGTTCAAAACCACCAACCAATCCTTGGAAGAAAGATGAAGCTCTCTATTCCCATAAAGAGTTACAATCTTGAAATTGCACAGGGGCAGCTCTACCCTGTCTTATGAGATGGGAGTGACTTGAAGGCAGTGAGTTTGGGGTTTGATTTGGAGGGAAATTGGTAGGTAAAAATAATCCCACTGGCTAGAGTAAATCCCAAACTGGCACACGTTTGTCTGAGTACAGACTTTACATGTATCAAATTTGCTTCAACAAAGGGTTACCTTTGATGAACCTAAAGTTTTAAAACTCATAGTTTCCTAATAGGTTACCTTGTCTTGGCCAGGTTTATATCCTACCAGACAAATGCTGCCTCATGTGATGTTATTAATAAGATAACTGAAAAAACCAGACTGAAAAAAAATTAAAATGTGTAAGCAACGTACAATTTCAGTCATCTTAAGTTCGTTGGTTGTGAAATGTTTGACTAAATAAGTAAGAAGGCCCAAACGCCGCAGGATGAGAAATGCTCCAGGAAGAATTGTGTTTCATTTTTAAAGTGCGTCACATGTTCCTCAGGTTTTCTGGGAATATAAGAACGTGTTTTGTGAGCTGGAGACACCTTCCTCAGACAGGCCGAGGTCCACTGTGGTCTCACATGGTGAGAAAGCTCTAGGCAGCCCGGGTACTCGATGTGCTGCTTTCTTCCTGTCTGTCCTTGATTTCCAGGTCTGTTTACCGCTCCACTACCTGGCAGGATGCTTGAAATCTGGCCCCCTCACTAATGAACTCCATCAACTCACCCACCCCCACCCCCTACACTAACTACATGCTGGCAAGCGTTTGGCCACTGCTGATAAATTGGCCAGCCTTGTGAAATACCTCCCTAAAGTGAAGTTCTGGAACTCCTCACTTGTCTTCTCAGACACTCATGTCTTCCTTTGGCTCACAGATGACCCCAGCAGTTAAGTCCACATCCTCCCACAAGCATATTTCCTTGGAAATATAAGGCTATCAGCTTTTGGCACTCAAGTAATGTTCTTGCACTTCTATCCAATCAGGCCTGTGTAATCTCTTGGGAGTGAGTAACCTTTTAAATGTTGGAGGACGAGAAGTTCCAGTGTGCCTTTAGGTCATTGTCAAAAAGGTCAGAGAAAAGAGTGTCCCTGACGACTGTGTTTGAAGGCAGCGTGGCCAAGATTATTTTCTCTTCTTGTAGGTTAATGTGGTGGTTAGTATCATTCGTGTGCTTACTTTGTATCACGCTCGCAGTCAGTGCACAGATGGAAGGTGGCCCCTGCACTGCTTTGGAGTGTAGTCATTACCAATCTATATGGATGAAAATTAAGTGCTGAGGAAGTGTATTGTGGGACTGCCATGCCACAATCTATAAAATTTGTGGAAAAGGAATTAATAAGTGTCCTATAAATGGGGTCAGAGTTAAGCTCTTATAAACAGCATCCCATTATTAGAGTTTAAAAATCCCAACTGATACAGGAAAGACATGCTTAAACAGTAATGCCTGATTAATTTTTAAATGTGGCTTGAAAGTCTGATTTCATTTCTACTTCTTCAACCGAGTTACGTTGAAGTCAACAAGCGGTTTCCAAACTGTTCTACAATGGAAACACCCAAGAAGTGTTAGGAATCCTGATGTCCAGGAGGACTCTCAAGCTCTTTATTTCGGCAGGTCTGGGGGTGAATGCTAGTTGTCAGTCATGTTTTAAAGATGTCCAGGAAAAGGTAATGTGCAGTACAGAAAAGTTTGGAAATTGTGGGTCAAAGCAACAAGTCATATGCTCTCTCTCACACTTCTGATTTTTAAAATGTCCTCATCAGCTCAATTTGATTGCTTATTAGAATCAGTGAAGCTTCTTCAAAAAAATACTGCTCGGATTCGTTTGGTCTAGGGTGGGGTTCTAGCAACAGAAATCATTTTCCCTTCCCCTGCCACCCTACTGTGCAGTCGTGGTGGAAAGTCAATGGGCTAATGGATCACAGCGTGGTAGGAAGAGGTGAATCCTCTCTTTTCTGACAGTTCAAGTCCACTTGTTGCTCCCTGGCTTGAGCTGCTTTTTTGGTATGCAGCTATATTTGTCCTTTTTTTCCAACAATTTTATTGGCACATAATTTACATATCAGACAATTGATGAGTTCAACGGTTCAATCATCTCCAGGGGCATTGTAACCACCACCACATCTATCTCAGAGCTTGCTCCTCCACTCCTGGTTAAATTGCCTTTAAAACGAATTACTTATTCCCGAAATCATCTTTCCCTCCCTATGGCCCATCCCTCACCCCCTGCATCTCCTATGACACTTTTTATCAGTTACTAACCTTTTACATCCACTCTTCCTGTGTTTCACGGTTGGGAAAGACAGAAGACAGAAGACAATGAAAAACAAGTGGCACTTTGGTGGTGAGGATAAGATCCTATTGGTATAAAGTTAAAAATGCAAATAATGTGTCCGTGGGAGAAAACCCTCATCAACATTCAAAAAAAACAGGGAAGTACTTTCTGTCATGGAACAACCAAGAGATGCTTGTCAGTGCAAAGTCAGGTCATTTTTACAGGGGCGTCGACTGGCCAAGTATTGAGTTTGATTTGCACAATCAAGTTTACAATAATCTCTGACTCATTCCAAGGCTACTCAGGACTCTTGCTTTGGCTAGAGCAGATCGAACAGTAGCTCAGACTGACTAGATGTTTGGTTTGAGGCTCTCACCATCCTCCATAGCCTTCTACCTGTTGAGTGGGCATAATTTTAGCTCTAATACTTTTCCCTTTAGAATATTAGAATTTTGTAATTGTCATCTTTGGATCACACACAGCTTGAACTTCTTCAATTCACCATGATTGAAAACCCAACTACTTTTCTGACTTTATTGCTGGTAGAATTGCTTGACAAAATGCAGATTACCCAAATAAATGTCATTTCAGATGAACAATCAACACTTTAGGTATAAGTGTAGAAGTATGTCCATGTAATATTTGGGATATGCAATAGAAGATAATTTGCTATTTATTTGAAATTCAACTGAATTGGACATCGTGTTTTTTTGGTGTGTGTGTGTGTGTGTGTGTGTGTGTGTGGTGGGCTGGGGTATGGCCAGAATGTTCTTTAGAGGCAAAGATGGTCAGACTTCATCTCACATACATTGGACATGCTGTCATGAGAGACCCATCCCTGGAAAAGAGCACCATGCTTTGGAAAGCAGATGGATAGCAACAAAGAGGAAGACCCTTAACATGATAAATTGAAATGGGCTCGGGCATAATGATTGTGAGGTGGTCACTGTTTTGTTTTGTTGTCCATATAGTTGCTATGAATCAGGACAGATTTCATGGTACTTTGCCATAACAATTGGTAGTAAATTTTTGCCCATAGTTGGGAAAACCAGCAACCTACTTCATGGGGCAATGCTATCACTGTAACCTTCAGGTCAGGGCATCTGTGTTAACTTGGGTTTTCTAGTGATACAACATAGTGACACTCATATATACACAACAGAAATGTATACAATGAAATAAGTGTGTCTCAATAAAGTGATCCACACAGTCACAGAGCAGGCAAGTCCAGTCTAATTTTAGTCCATGGGTCAGATTCTAAGTCTGGCGACCATCCTAACTCATGCAATTGCTGTCTGACGAATCAGGATGCAGAGTGGTGGAGGTTGAGTTAGATTAAACAGGTCAGAAATTAGGTTGTGATGGCTCCCAAGGTTGGCAAGCAATACGGCAGACTGCTGATAACTCCCAGAGTCGGCAGGCCACATGGCAGGCAGCCAGCCCATATCTGAAGAAGTAGATGTAGGATCTAGGCTAAGGGAAGAAAAGGGGAAGCACATTCTCCTTATTTATAGTCTATTTATAGATATGAAGTAGGTCACACCCCCAAGAAAATGTCACAGTCTGTGACATGAGTAAGGATGTGCTACATAGAGAAGCCTGGAGTTGTTTCTGCAGAAGCTCCGAGCCCAGCCAGGTTGACACAAAGCCAAATTCTCATAGGTTTGAACTGGTTAATTCTGATTTGACCCCACTGCTGAGAATTTACATTTCCAGTACAAATATACTGAATCAAACACTAAGGATTTTATTAGGCCTAGATTCTGATTAAGTACAGCTAAAGTGAAGATGAAAATTCTCATCACAGGAACAAACTGGTTCAAAGTCCCACCTAAGGCCTGTAAGGTGTCATTTAGCTCTTATACCTTTGGGCTGCAAAACCAGTATAAAACTGGTCATCAATTTGACCCTAATTCGTAGCGACCCTGCGTGTATCAGAATAGAAAACTATCGGGTTTTCAGTGGCTGTGCTTTTGGAAGTCAATCTCCAGACTTTTCTTCTGAAATGCTTCTGGGTGGGTTTGACTTCCTGCCATACCTTTCAATCAGCAGTGAAGTATGTTAGCCATTTGGCCCTCAAGTCTTTTCTAGCTACAAAGGTGGTACATGAAGAAGTGGAAGGAGTTTGGGCATTAGAAACTATTTTTATTTATTTATTTATTTATCTATTTTATTTTTTTAGGCATCACTGCCCTCAGGTGGTGGGAGTAGGAGGCCAAGTCTTTGCTCCTGGGAGCCGGAATTGAACCTCCATCCCAGTGGGCCGCAGTCCCACGCACAACCATTATGCCACCGGGGCTCAGCCCGGGCATTAGAAACTATTTAAAGTTCCCCAGGGATCCAAGAGGAAACACATTTTCTCTTTGTGTATAGTGCTATTGTGGGAGTAGCCGGGGTGAGGTTCTGGATAAGAGGGTTGTCCTCTGCAAGAGAACAAAATAGAAAAGGAAGAGAAGGATACAAGTCAAAGCAGGCCAGGGTGGGAGATCAATTCTTGAGTAAAGGGTTCCCAGCTCTAGCCTCTCAAAGGAATTTCCCATTTGAGCGTTGTCTGTTGCTTTCAAGTGCTCAGACCTGGTCCTCTGTACATGATTACTCCATGTCTAGATGAATCTTAGACCCTGGCTGTCTTTGGCTGGAGTCAACATCATTTTCAGGTGAACTGTTCTCATAGTGAGTGTGAACAAATGGGAACTTTGGAAGTCCCAGGTGATCTCCTAAGAGCCCCTAATCTCAGGAGGCTTCCCAAGCTGTCTCAATCCCCTTCAGCGTTGGCTTCTGAGAACTGTTCCCCCCTAACTGATTCCTGAAACTTCCTTCCTCTACAGCATACCAAACAGGACTTGAGTTGCAAATAAAACTCTGGAGTGGATGTATATCTTGGAAGACAGTAGGCTCTTTGAAAGGAAAAAGAGGGGGATGTCTCATGAAAACTTCCAGCAAGCAGGTGTGGTAATGTTCTTCCCAAAATTGGTTGTAGTCTGACACATTGATGACCAGTGCCTGAGCTCCACTTATGGGATTCTCTTTGACAGAGGTAGGTAAACAGGTAAATATGTCAATATCCTCTTTGCTAGTCCAAGTTTACTTAATGGGAGGAGATGAAATCGGGAAGCAAGTTAACTTGTAACCTGTTGACATTTACGATAGGTGGGTTTATTGTGCCAACATGGCCAATGGAAATAGGTAGGTGTGTTGTGCCAACATGGCCAATGAGCACGTTAGATTAATTGAAGGGCAGAGATATAAATGACTGGGTGAACCTTGCCTTTCTTTCTCTTGCTCTTGGATCTTTGGATCAGTGTGCAGCCAGCTGCCCTGCCTGTCCTGTGCCTCAATTTGAAAGCTACACTACCTATGGGACACCTGATCCATGGACTGTGTTGCTGTAAGTTGGGGTTTCTTCAAGCCCTGCCTTGCCATGCTCCTGGCATATACATTTCTTGAGCTGGGGACTATCGGACTCTGTCATCTGACTGACTGTTGGTGACCTGCTTTGCTGTTTGCTGCCTGTGGCCGGGTAGCCCGAATTGCTTTAAAGAGACTACTCAGCGGCTCTCAAGACTCAAAGGACTGCCAGTGTATTAGCTATCGCAAGCAAGTGCGTTGCACCGAGCCATTCATACTTCTTTATAGATTAATGAACAGTTTATTTCTTATGCTAGATGCCTTTTGATCTATATAAATATATATAAAATTACAAGTGTCCTGGTTTTGTTTCTCTAGAGAACCCTAACACATTTGTTTTGTTTTGTTTTTCACTTAGATGTTGAAAATGGAACAGTACCATGGCAGAAAGAAGACAAGATAGAGGGTGGTAAGCAAGCACTTAAAGCTGGCCTGCCTTTTGGAGCGTGTTTGCCAGCCAGCTGGGCACTCTCTGCACACACACTTTCGCAGCAACGAGAGAGAAGGCAAGTGTTTAACATGGAATGCATTGGCATAGCCGTGGAACATCTCTGTCTGTGAGGCAACCCCTTTCTTGTAGTGAGAGTGGTTGGGGACCTAGGGGTTATTTATGGAAAGAAATCGCATGCATCGCTATTAAGATGTTCACCCAAGTTCATTGATAAGGATTTCATTTGCTTTTAAGGAGGCCAGTTTGGAACAGCAGAATAGTATACTTGTTGGCTCCTGGATAAGACAATTCAAATGTCCCCAACAATTGTATCCCTGTTGTCGTCATCTTCTGTGGGGTCAGTGCTGACTCACAGTGACCCTGTGTTTAACAAAATAAAATTGTACCCAGTCCTGTGTCATCTTCTTGATGATATTGGATGATATTCTGTACTCATTCATAGGATTTTCACTGGCAATTTTTGGAAGTAGTTTGCCGGTCTTTCTTTCTAGTCTGAGTTAATTTGAATGCTATACTGAACCCTGTCCAAACCTTGGTGATTCTACTAGTAATTAAAATATCCCTGGCATAGCTTCTACACCACCAACCCAAACTGAACTCGCTGCCACTAAGAACCTTCCAACCCCTACTGACCCTACAGGCCAGAGGAGAACTGGCCCCACAAGTTTCTCAGAAGCATAAATCATTACGGGAGTGGGAAGCCTCCTGTTTCTCCCTCAGAGTGGCTGATAGTTTGGAACTTCTGACCTTGACGTTAGTAACCTTACACGTCACCACAACATTACCAGGGCTCCTCTGACACAGCACAGGACCAAGCAAACCACCACAGTGTGGCCACGTGGCAATCAGATAGTAGATTTTCTTTACAGATGAACAAAAATTCAGTGGTGCGGAGAAAATACTTTGACCAGGTCGCCCCAGATTTTCAGGGTAAAGTCGTTTTCATGAAATGTAGGTTCAGTCCTCATTCCCCGAACGGTTGCCTTAGTTCTCTACTCTGGGTCTGACTGTTCTAGTAGTGGGGCTACACAGCACGGCTCATAGGGAGACTGTAAAACAGAATGAAGCATTGCCTGGTCCTGCGTCACCCTCACAGCCGTTGTTACTTTTAAACCCATTGCTGTAGTCACCATGTCAGTTCATCTCCTCGAGAGTCTTCCTTTTTTCCCCCTGGCCTGCTGCTATATTGAGTTGATGTCCTTTTCCAGGACTAGTCCCTCCTTTTGTACCACCCACAGAACAAGAGAGGAGGTCTGGCCAGCCTCCCTTCTAAGGACCTTTTTGACTGTACTTCCTCCAAGATAGATCGTTCATTTTTTTCCTGGCAATCCATCTGTCTAATGCTCTTCACCAACACCATAAGTCAGATTCTATGCAGCATGCCTTCCAGGAAATTGACAAGGCTGTTTTCCTAAATAAGTTAGAGGCTTACCAATTGGTGGTTTAGCGTTGCGCTATTTGGTCCATCCACAAAGGACGAAAAAAATTGAGTCAACATTAGAGACTAGGAAATTTATACACACGCTCACTCACTCACAGGGATGGAATCACCGGTGTCCTTGAAAAATCTGAAGACTTGGCTATGCTGTGTCTCTGCGCATGTCAACAATCTGCTGGATTCGTACTGGGTACACTTTGTCCTGAGTATGTTTTCCCACTCACGACAGCCCCTGTAATTAACATTGGGAATGCTCATTAATTTATATGAGTTGAATATAAGAAACCTATTTATTCCTGTATATATACCTGTATAGATAGATACAGGAATAGATAGTTCCTGTAGGTATTCCAATGTACCATCTATGTATGAAATAATGACTGGATTCTATTAGCACTTCAGTATCTTCCAAGCTGATTCCCCTATTGTTTTAAGAGTGGGATTCCTCTTGTAATAGGCTAGCTGCTGTTTTGTTTGAGGAAAGAGCTTGAGTATATTGGAACCATGGTGGTACAGTGGTTGACGGGTAATCTGCATGGTTGGTAGTTTGAAACTGCCAGCAGCAACTTGAGAGAAAGACTGGCTTTCTCCTCTCATAAACAGAGTATTGGGAATCTGGGGGGGTCACTGTGCATCAGCATTGATTTGACGGCAATGAGAGCTCACAAGAGTCATTTCCGACACGTGTCAATTTATTCTGTTTGCGTCACTGATGAATTTACGGCCAACAGATTAACTCTCAAATTAATTTTTTTCTTGGGCTTCATTTCCCTAATAGAAAATTAAAACGATCCTTTGGGGAAGTCCATCTGTAAATGAAAATCAAATAATTCATTTGAATATTCAGAGTAGTTGCCTAGACAGGTAAATGATAAAAAAAGTCATTCGCAGCCTCTGCTGTACTTGGAATCAGACAACTTTAAAATTAGATGGGACTTTCAAGATAAAGTTATACCTTTTCATTATACAGGTGAAACTAAACTCCAAACAGACAAAGCTGCTTACTCTTGATCACACTTAGGTGAGTGTCCAGGCTGAGTTTCATATTCATGTTTTTTGTTTGTTTGCTTCAAACAAAGTCAAGATAATTTCCTTCATTCTTATATTTAAATTTATTATTAATTGGGAGTTAGTGCAAATATATCATTTCATAGTTCAATCATATCAAGCAGAATTGTATTATTGCTACCACAATTAGTTTCCAAACATCCTTTTTTTCCTAGACTCTTTAACATCATTTTCCTTTTACCCACCCCCACTGTAAACCACCCCCGCATCCGAATGTTTATTCTATTTGCTGTCCCTGAAGTCTCATCTGTCCTGGGTTTCATATACTGAAAACCATATAACACAACTTCAGGGACATAACACCTGAAGTACACCCTAATCCAAACGAACAAACACAAAACAAAACAAAAATGCAGAACATGTTGAAAATCAGGTCAGGTCCAGCAGGCATCAGAGATGAGATTGACTGACAAAGTTTCAGGTGTTCAAGTCATATTTCTGCCTTTGGTCTTCTATACTCATCTCTCTAAAGCACTCTATTTAATAGCCACTTTTATCCCATCCCTCAACTGTGCCTAGAGGGTGTTCACTGGAGGCCTATTTCCTGTGTCGTTCCCACAAATAAATCCTGGGCTCTCACAGTCATCCATAGACTTGTGCAAACCAGATTCTCACAATTTAGGCTCTGATACTGATCCCTCCTTTGACTGGATTATATGGATTCGAATCTTTTGGTGACTGATGATGGTGTGTTTCTTTCATGTAGACTTAGTTGACATCCCACTTACATCGCCGCTTGTTTGGAGACGAGCCTTTAAGACCCCAGACACTATTTATCGGATAGTTCAGCACCATCTAATTTCTTTACCTCCAAGGACATACCTCCTCAAACTACGGCCGCCACGGGCCACATGCGGCCTGCTGAGGACATTTATCCGGCCCACCTGGTAGTTTTTGCTGCTGCTACCTGTCCCGCTTAGCAGCCAACTTGTCCCAGGCCTGCAGTGCGCACGTGTGGAATGTGCGCCCACACACTTCTCTCCACTCCTCCTCTCAGTCTCCGGTGAGATCAGACGAGTCACGAGATTGCCTGTGCACAGCCTGTGCTTCCTGAGGACAAGTTAGGATTTTTTTTTTTGTAAGTTAGGAGGTCTATTTTTTTTTTAATTTTGCAGTTA
Source organism: Nesogale talazaci (assembly GCA_004026705.1). Classification (NCBI taxonomy): domain Eukaryota; kingdom Metazoa; phylum Chordata; class Mammalia; order Afrosoricida; family Tenrecidae; genus Nesogale; species Nesogale talazaci. The sequence goes on from PVJH01007235.1 coordinate 17,761, forward strand.
GTAGGATTTTTTCTTTTAGCCTGAAGGTAGGAGGTCTTTTTTTTTTTTTTTTGCAGATAGGGGGTGCCTTTTTTGAAGTTAGGAGAGCCTTTTTTAAAAAAAACAAAAATGGTTGGTTAGTTGGTCGGGGGTGCTTTCTGGGGGGGTGGTTACATCATAGTGATAATACAAATACTCATTGCTAAAGCAAATTGCCAGTGCTCAGAGGTAATGCAAATATTAAGTGCTCAGTGGTAATGATAATTGTAAGTGCTCAGGAATGCAAATGATCAGTGCTCAGTGTTATCACATGGGGACCCCAAACTGCTAATCTGCCTAAGGCCCCAAGGAAGCCTAATCTGGCTCTGCAGACAGCTGAGAAGTATGGTGTTGTGTGTTGTGTGCCGTGTAAGCCCCGGTTCACACGGCTGCGATCTCTGAGCAGTGGGAGTCCGGACATATGCTTGTATGGCTGAACTCGCATTACATTTGGAAGAAAAAAGCATACGTACCCTTTTTCCTGCAGTGGAATCTGATCACCTGGGTCTTCTCACCCAGGCGATCAGATTCCTGTGCTAGTTCACAGATCGCAGTGCTCTTGGCACGGGGTAGTGTGAACTGGAAAGGTGGTGGAAAACCGGCTTTGTAATCGTGCCAGTTCCTGCCCTGCATCAGTGTGAGCCTGAGGTAAAGGCAGAGTTCCACCAATGTGGGCACTGGTGAGGCTGAACTGTTGTGGACTGGCAAGGCGGCATTGATGGACACTGATCAGACTGCATCGATGGGCAGTGCAGTCTATATGTCTCTGCATATATATATGCATTTTACTAATAGCAATTTGGAATCCCTAGGAAGCAATGATATCAAGAAAGAGAAAAATTGACTCGGAGTATAGGATATCCAATGAACCGTGGACTTATGATTACTTTTTCATGTAATACAAGGAAGTGTTAGATATGCCACACACTACATTCTGTGTTCAAAGAATGCAATTTGTGTCGACACTATCAAACTCAACATAAAGATAAATATGATTATTTGGGGGCTGAGCCCTGGTGGCGTAGTGGTTGAGTGCAGGACTGTGGCCCACTGGCTTGGCGGTTCAAATCCAGCAGCAGCTCTCCAGGAGCAAGGGTGGGCCTCCCACTCTCACCAGAGAGCAGTGATGACTCCCAAACCCCCCCCCCCCCAAAAAAAAAAAACCAGACAAAAATATGATTGTTTGGTCAGAGAAGTGAGAAAAGATAAACTATTAAAACTGAAAAATACATTGACAACTCAGCAAAATACTTTTGTGAAGCAAAAAACAGCTAAATATTTCAACACTGTGAGCAAGTTTTCAAGTTGCCAAGCTTATAGTGTGCACAGATAGACCATTCATGGATGTAGAATTGTTAAAGAATGCCTTCTTTCTGTTGCCCAAGAGATGTGTCCAGAGAAGGCTGATTTATTTAGTACAGTGAGTCTTTCAAGATCTACAATTACACGAAATTGAAAAAATTAAAGACAATTTGCATAAGCATTTGCAAAACTCTGCAAAAAAACTTTCCTATCTATCCTTGGCACTTAATGAAAGTAATGATGTTTGTGATTGTGCATAACTTCTAATTTTTATTTTGGGATGAATGACTATTTTGAAGTCACAGGAGAGTCTGCTGCACTGCAAAACATCAAAAGAGAGGATATCTCTGAAAAGTTTTGCCAAACTGTGAATGGTTTAGATCTGGACTGGGCTAAACTAACCAGTGTGACAACTGATGGTGCTCCTAGCATGATGGGGTCTAAGAAAGGAGTGATTGCTTGCATTAACCAAGAAATGAACAAACATAATCATTCTTATCCAAAAGCCATAAACTGCCTCATCCACCAATAAGCGCTGTGTTCTAAATCACTAAAGTGGGACTCTGTTATGAAAATTGTGGTATCTTGTGCTAACTTCATTAGAGCTAATGCACTAAACCACAGACAATTTCAGGAATTTCTGTCTGAGCTAAATGTTGCCTATGAAGATGTTCTGTACCACACAGAAGTCCGTTGGCTGAGTCAAGGGAAAGTTTTGAAACTTTTCTATGGCTTACTTCCACAGATCATAGCTTTTCTGCTTTCAAAAAACAAAGAAGTACCAGAAATGAATGATGCAGAATGGAAAAGGCACCTTGCCTTTCTGACAGATGGAGCAGAGCTACTCAAGAGTTTCAATGTGCAACTTCAAGGAAAGAGGAAGCTCATCTGTGATATGCAATAGCATGTGAAAGCATCTGAAGTACAATTAGGCCTCCTCATCAAACAAGTGAAGGAGGGAAATTTCTGCCATCTCTCCACAACTCAAAATCGGTTAGTGGAAAAAACCATTGGTTGCACTCCCAAACAAAACATGTGTGGATTCACTGGAAAAGTTGCAAAAGGATTTCCAATTTAGATTTAAAGGGCTTCATCTCCATGAACAGGACATACAGCTTTTCGTTAACCCATTTTCTATTGATATTGAAAATGTGGATAGAATTTATCAAATGGAACTAGCTTAACTGCAAAATTGTGACTCTTTGAAGGATGCATTCAAGTCAAGCAGCCTTCTTAATTCCTACGCATCTCTCTCCTCTGAGGCATATCCTAATCTCAGGAACCATGCACTCAAAATGGCAACCATCTTTGGCAGCACTTATGTCTGTGAACAGACTTTTTTCCAGAATGAAACATCTGAAATCTTCAACAAAATCTAGACTGATGCATACTTGCATCACTTGTTATGATTAGCAGTGACAAACATGGAACCAGACATTGTCCATCTCATTAGCCAAAAGCAGGCCCATAGTTCCCATTGAAATACTGGTAAGTTTATTGATTTAACTTTACTTGTTCTTTATTTTAAATATTGTATTTGTTCTCTTTTTTTTACTTCAAAATAAGATATGTGTAGTGTGCATAGGAATTTGTTCATATTTTTTTCAAAAAAAGACTATAGTCCAGCCCTCCAACTGTCTGAGGGACAGTGAACTGGCCCCCTCTTCAAAAAGTTTGAGGACCCCTGACATAGCAACTGCTTTGAGCCTATTTTTCAGTTTCCATTCTTCCTTATTATTCATCCAAACAAACATGATTTTTATTTATGATATCATGTGTATACCAAAATTAACAAGTCACTTCTCAGGCCCTTTCTTTAAAGATGTGAGGATGATCTGTAATGATGGGCAAATGAATGAAAGGGTTTCCAGCAACATGGAATGCTAGCTGTGCTATTTTTCAGGTGACTTTAGATGACTTCTCCCTACTTCTTTCCTTCCTTATCATAAGTCTAAATTTTCCAGAATGACAGCATGCCACTTGTATAATTGTTAGCATTTCTCCACAGATATCTACAAGAAACAAAGGCAAATCCAGTGTGGTAAAGAAAGACATGGAACACGTCTGTGAGACTAGAACCTTCTTGCACCTCATTCATTCCACATAGTGGGGTGTAAAGCACATTTCCTGAGACCGAAATCTGCATACACAAAGAGAAAGAATTTGACACTTTCCCACAGTGAGAGAAGAATGTCTGGTGGCTGGGACAGCAGTGACCCTGAACACATTCCAGACTGCATAGCATTGACTTTCATCGGAAAAGCCCATGATTCCAGCCCTGTCAAACTTGGGCTCTTCATGACTTCTGGTGAATCACTCCAGTCCAATCTTCTGCGATGGGCTTTTATTTTCCCGAAATTTCTGAAAGCTGAGTTGATTTAGAATTTTGATTTATCTTTGTCTACTTTGGGGGAACTTAAAGAAAGGGAATGTGAGCCCCCGACCTCTCTCTCAAAAAGCGACGGCAGCAGCTGGGTGGTTACCAGGGCAAGAGTTTACTTGGACGAAGAGAGAAAATACTTCTTTACAAATAATGGGTATTTATGACTCTCGTTTCTGGGAAACCTGATACATACAATGCACCTGTGAGTATTTGAGGTCAAGTTCTGACTGTGTTTTTATTAAATATTTGACTGCTTTATGTGTTATTCTAATCGACTGAGTTTGAGACAGGGGTGATTAAAGAACTCCCCCCTCTTTCCCTCATGGCTTATTAAAAACATTCAGTTAGAGACTCTAGCTTACTTCAGAGTTCAGTACCAATGAATTGATTGCGATCTTCAATTCTTTTTTATGCCCTCTGCAAAGCTGGTAGGATGTCTGGTAGAATATTGGTTAAAGTGCATGGCTGTTAACCAAAAAGTCCGTGGTCTAAGCCTAGCAATCAGTCCCCAGTACAATGATATTATGGCAGACCGTCTCTGTAAAGATTTACAGCGTGGGAAACCGGATGGGGGCGGCGGGGGAGGGGGGTGGTGTTACTCTTTGCTACAGGGTGAGCGGAATTAACTCTGTGACAGTAGGTTTGGTTAGGGGTTGCCAAGCTGGGATGCAGGCATCCTCAAACTACAGCCCCGGGGCCACATGCTGCCCGCCGAGGACATTTATTCAGCCACCTGGTGTGTGTGTGTGTTTTTTTTTTTTTAACATGTTTCCTGCATGGTTTGTCTCCTCAGTCACTGTCCAAGGGACTTTGAGAAGCCGTAGGAATATGCAGGTGCAGGCTCACTGCCCGGCTTGATCTCTGACATTGTGGAAAAGGACTACATCACGGGACCCCGGGCCCTGGGCTCCTCCACGCCACCTGGACAGAGCCCGGGAAGAGTGACCTTCCGGGAGTATCCACGTGGGGCATCTGGTGTTTTTGTCTCTTCTCACTCCTCCCCAGGCCTGCAGTGAATTTGTGCATACCGTATTTTTCAAGTTTGTATATCCATAGCTGTTTCTTAGGGCGAATATTTCTTTGTTTTGATTGCAGTCTGTGTGTAGATAAACCAGGGGCTCTCTTCCTTTCTATATCTGTTTTCACACGTGCACGTTCACACACACCCTATCTATGGACTAACAGTTGGGTGTAGCATGACAGTGTATGGGGCATGAGGCAAGGCCTCCTGACACGTCATGTGATAGAAGTGCATCATTCCCTCCCTTCTGCTTCCCCACTGTACATGTTTCTGACTGGTTGATCCTCACTTGCTGCCAGTCTGCAGTTGTGAGCTCGGGTGTCAGCGCTCTGGCTGATGGCTGAGATGGGCTTAGAAGAGGCTCAGGGCACCTCACCTCTTCGCCTGGTCACCAGGCAGCTGTTGCCATAGCTTTTGAGAGTGAGGCTGGGTGCCAACATTCCTTTTCTTTAAGTTCTCCTACACTGGACAAAGGTAAATCAAAATTTTCAATCAGCTTCACTTTCGGAAATTCAGAGAAAATAAAAGAGGTCGCGCCAGGAAACAAATGCCCTTCCCCATGGCCCCACTCACGCATCTTTTTGCTTCTCACCCCATAATGACTTAGGCATAAAACAGAACACATTCATAACCACAGATTTGGGTAAGAAACATTCTCAAGTGAAATTTACCACAAATCTCAGCATTTAAAAAATACCTTTAAGGAAAACTTGTCAAATAGTTGTTGGTTTATAATGTGACTTAAAATGTAGGCTGAAGCTGATACCGAGGGCTCAAACGGAAAGAAAATGTTTGGAACATGATGATGGCAACAGATGTACAAATGTGCTTGACACATGGATGCATGTATGGACTGTGGTAAGAGTTGTATGAGCCCCGGATAAAACTATTTCTAAAAGGAGGCTGAGTGCACTTTTCATATTATGTTCAAGTTTCCAGATCCATGACAGTGACATCACATTATCTGGTAGAAGGAAATAGGACAGTGTGGCCGGTTGGAAATGGGCTGTGTGGCTGAGAATGGAGTATTCGGAATGAGGACGATGTAAGGAAAAGGGGCAGGGAAATCAGGGCAGGTGGTGGACGAGGAGCATGACCACGGAAACATCCAGCATGAGCCCTCCCAGGGGCCATGTGGAACGGGTATGGGCTGCCCCAGGAGCCAGAGTCACGTCCATTTCCCTTCTCTTTAAAACTTTTGACAGTTTTGTTGACATACAATTCATGTATCATACATTTCATTTATTGATATTAAAAAGTGTTGTATGATGATCACCAGAATCAATTTTAGAATCTGTTCTTTCTTGTATTCCTTATTAGCTCCTGCCATAATCCCAAGAAACTACTAATCCACTTATTTCCTATATATATTTACCTATCTTGGATTTCACGTATAGGAAGACATACAAAAACAAAAAGCAGACAAAACAAACAAAAACCCATAACCATAATGAGATGAAATAGAAAAACCTCAGTTGAAAAGATAGCAGGGAACAAAATAAAAACTAAGCAAATTTAGAATGAGTCAAAAGGGAGAAAAAAGTGACAGGTGGAGAAATTTTAACCTTACAGCAACTTACTGCATTAGTCTTCTTCCCAAGGCACTCTGTCTTTTGACAAGATTATTCATATTCCTGATCAATAGTCAGAAGGGTTCTCCCTAGCTTCCTTCACCTGGGGACCCAGCAAATGAATTATGGTTTTTTTCTGTCACCATACTTTTCTGGAAAGCTGTGTGCTTAGAATTTATCCTTTAATACCACTCCCTTCTCTTAGGGTTTATTATTTACAATCCTTGGACCACACAGGCTGGTGTGTTTCTTCCATGTGGACTTAGCTGTCACCTTGCTTGGGTGGCTGCTTGCTTTTAGACACGTTTTTAAGACCCAGATGCTGTTCTTTCTGATACCCTGGCACCACATGACTTCTTCACCACACCTTGCTATAGCACCCACATGTTCAATGATCTCTTGTGGGTTCAGGCATCAAGAAGACAACTAATTGTTCTTAGATCAGGCCTGTGATTAAGTGCAACTCACCACGATTCTGACCTCAGTTTTACTTCTTTATAGGGAGTGGTCTAGAAGGCTGTGATGACACTGCTGCCAGCTTTCTGGATCTAAATCCTGCTTCTGCTCTTTTAGTTACAGCCGAACAGTTAACTATTGCACCCCTGGGCTTTCTTGATCCAAAGAGTAGTTTCTAAAGTTTATTGGGTCACAATCTCCTTTGAAAATCATATGGAATCAATAGGCCTTCTTTCTAGAAAAAAAAAGACATGTGTTCCCTCTGTTACTGAAAGAGAGAAGAGAAGAAATATTAACTATCTTTTCCAGACACAGTCAACTCCAATTGCTAAACAATGAATTTATGGCTGTTTGTCAGCTATATGTTTCTATTGCTGTTGATTTTACACCTGCTAAAAGTGGATGAACTGTCAATATGAGTTTGTACCTGAATTTCAGATTTCTGAATTTCAGATTTTGGGTTTTAGAAGTTCTTACCTAATGCTTGGTGTGGTAATAATTTATTTGAGAATAATGAATACCAGATTAGCCCCAAGGAGTTGAAGTTTAATGATGTTCCAAATGTCCAGCTCTCCCATGATGCTATCCATCCCCGTTTCCCCCCTATTCTCCTTTTAGGACATTCCCTCAGGCTCCTGGGTTCTGTGATTTGCCATAATGTCCCACAGATAGATACAAAATGTTGTGGAAATGTTGCACATGGCGGTGGGTGCTGTTCTGTCCGAAACCCAGGGGTCAAGCAGAGGTGAGCCAGATGCAGGTTTCAGAGCTGAATTTAACCAAATGCAGGGCCCAGAGCCAGAAGCTAAAACTGTCCAAAAGCCACAGTGGATCCTCTTGCCTCTTGCTGAAGCTCAGTCAGGAAAATAGATGGGTGAAAGTCTGTCTTTGCAGATGGGTGATGAGAATGAGAGGGAGTTGACTCGTGGCACCATTATCTATCCCCTAAGACAAGGAGAGTGGCCTGGTTCACACTCAGTTGTCAGAGGAATCTTCCAGAGATCACCAAAGAGACAAAGAGCCTCATCTAATTCACACCCTCTCCCAAGGTCAGTTCTTAACGGCATCCTGATCCTGTTCTTTGGAAGAGATTGCCAAGGAGGTAGAGAATACTAAGAGGAGGCAATAGCCACAGCTGTATAAAGTCCAGAATTATGATGCGACCCATAAAGGACTGTGGCTGGAAGTCCCATAGTCACTGACCATAACTCATTTAGTCTACCAAAATCTCTCTGGTAGCTTCTTGAGCCTGTGGTCTTCAATTGAGAGCAGGATGGCTGCATTGGTTCTTCTCTCTGGAGTGGTGGGAGGCGGTGGTCCCTCTGCTTCTGCTGGCTTTCACTAGCAGTGCTCCCTGGCCCGAGGTCACCCTGTGTGAGGAGTAACCTGTACCTTATCCCTCCCTCTCACACCCCCAGACCTGTCTCTAGCCCAAGCACTGTGGGATTGTGTGCTCAGGAAGTTGGCAGCTCCCCAGCCAACCCTCAGCAGCTGCACCTTACCAAGCTGCTGGCGCTGTCCGATGTGCTGGACGCTTCCTCTTGACTTGGCCTACGTGATTCTTGGAGTCTAGTTGATGATTTATTAGGCTCGAGCAGACTGTAAGAACTTGCCGTGCTTCATATTTTACCACTGTCGGCTGTTTAACATTCATTGCTTATTATCTTATCAGTGGGAATAGCTAGTCTTTTGGTCATTGAATTTATCCTTTTTTAAAGCTTGGGTAGAGCCCTGTATTTTCCAGGAAGAACTAAAGATGGAGGGAAATAAGGTCTTACTGAAGATTAGCGCGACAGCTCCAAACTCAGGAGAACTGATAACTTGTAACTCTCTAAGTAACTTCAGCTAAGTAGCTTCATAGTTTATGAGCGAGACAAAATAACATATATGTATATATAAGACAATACTATACCTCTCCATGAGGAGCTCTGGTGGCAAGCTGGTTAACCCATGGGGCTGCTAACTGCAAGGTCAGCAGTTTGAAACCACAAACTGCTCTGTGGGAGAAAGATGGACTTTCTACTCATGTAGAGTGCTACAGTCTCAGAAATCCTCCGGGGCAGTTCTACCCTGTTCCATCAGGTCGCTGGGAGTCAGAATCACTGCCATCAAGGAGGGCCTTGTAGACACAGGTCCAACCACTCCCTAAGACTGCGTCCACCATGCCTAACCACTCCTCTCCCCACCTTCAAGGAGGTGCACGTCTCTCATTGGCTGGAAATGTGGGCATCAGTCATTGCGCCAGGACCAAAGAAATGTTTGAAAAATTGTCAGGTGCCTTTTGGAATTTTTAAGGAGTGTATAAATTAATGACTACAGCACAGATTAGAGAAGCCTCAAACATCAGGCAATTCATAAGAAATGAAAAAGAAATGCAAACTAAAATAATGAATGGTGTTTTTTTTAAAACATGGATGAGTTTGGAGGAAATTACTATGTAGTGTTGGATACAGAGTGAAAAGGAAGGCATTCTCAGATTCAAACAAGTGCTCTCTTTGTCCTGGGACAGGTTTCCCAAAGGACAGCTTAGAAACAAGTGCCGACCTTGGAAATGAAGACCTCCTTCAACCCACCAACTATATCGGATGATAGGTAATCGTTAGGAAGGTGGGATATGTGTCTATAAGGATATTTTCTTTAGAATATGAGGGCGAATCATTTATAAAATCAAACACTTAAGGGGCTGAACCTTGGTGGCATAGTGGTTGTGTGCAGGACTGCGGCCCACTGGGATGGAGGTTCAATTCCAGCTCCACAGGAGCAAAGGCTGGGCCTCCTACTCTCACCACTAGAAGGCAGAGATGCCCCCCCAAAAAAAACCAAAAAAAAAAATCAAACACTTAAAAATAATTTTTAATATATATCCAAACAGGTGTCATCGTGCTAGTTGACCAACTTCCATACAATAAAAATAGCTGGCACTTATTAACCATTCACTATTGGCATGCTACTTTTCCCACTGTTTTACAAAGATTAATACCCACTCTCCTTATCCCACTCCACCCCACCCCCAGATCCTATGGGTAGATGTTTTTTTGACCTTATTTGGAAGATCAGGCATGAGAAGCAAAAAGTAGTCGAGTTTTGTATCCATGGTTGTGAGAGGGGTGGGAGTAAAATCCAAAGTCTGGCTCATGTCTCTACTCTTAACCTCTGCACTTCCCAATGAAATATGGCATGGCCACTTCTGATTAGAAGCAGGGCATGGGTATAATCAGCAAAGAAGGGTCCATTTCAGAAGGGCCTAGTGTGTTTATAAAAAGAAAGAGTGGAGGGAAGGAATCTGAGAATGCTTAGAAAAACATCAGAACAGCATATACCAAGTACGTGATATGAGAAGGCTCTTTTAGGTGATTTTCACTTTCTCCTGTGTAACCCATTCTGAGCTAGGGTTCTTATGGAATAATATCATATTTTTCTCACAGATATAAAAGGGTTTGGGTTCTTACATGTTTGTATATGTGTGTGATTCAAAAAACAAACAAATAGCCAACTTTAGACTTTAATTTCTTCTGACACATGTTGAAGCTTTTCTGGTTCACTTTGTTGGTATTGGGTTTCCCTGCTAAAGCTTCAGAAAGCCAATGCCTCCCTCAATTTTGATTATTCAGTAATCTAATGTTGATAGTGTGTCTAACTTTTAGTGAAATCCTAGATCCCTATTTTAGGAGTTGTAATTAAGGAGATATGTAGGGATACAAAGATATAACACTGAAATGATTGTATTAGATATGGTTGCTTAGTTGATATAAAAGTCATTGTCTATACTGGGATTCTTGCTCCCCAGAAACTTTTGCCCCTAGACTAGGTTATATAACCCATGAGTCCAATGCTGTCACCTGCTGCAGGGTGTTCTAGGATCTCTTTTGAATTCGTGATAGGAAGATCAAACGTGATTGGTACTGCCCCCTCTCTCCCAAACATCCAGCCATCAGCATTCACAAGCAATTGCTTTTTGCAATTTCAGCAGTAATTTTGTGAATTCGGAGACCCAATCATGAGGGGAAGACAGAGAGACAGGCTGGACATAGCATTGTGCCAGCGCCAAAGGGAGCCCACCTCCAGTGAGAGAAATAACACCGTGCCTTGTAAGCCATTGCTGATTCAAAAGAGGGAGAGACATCGTTCAGCACATTCCCAGTGGATGTCATGCTCCAAATGCACAGATATAATCCTTCCTTACACATTCTTAAAGGTTCTATATGCTACCTTGCAAAGAAATATGCTTTGGGTCATTTTCATGGAGGAAATTAGAACTGGATTAGGACAAACTTAACCCAGCATAAAAATTAGTAAGACATAGGTAACCATCCAGGAGTGTTTCTTAAGTATGTTAAGTGATTATGACCAGGCTATGCTCCCCAAAAGCTCTAAATTCACAAACATCGGGTCTATTCTGCCCCCTCACCACCCTGTAGGACAAGGCAGAACTGCCCATGTGGACTTCTCTGACTGCACCTCTTTACAAAAGCAGGAAGCCTCCTCTTTGTCACACAGAGCAGCTGGTGGTTTTGAACGCAGCATGTAACCCTTATACCACGCGGCTCCTGAGGTTATGCTACTAGTGGCTATTTTGTTTATGAATGGCAGAGTGTTGGCACGTTCAGGTGGCTACTTGTATTGACTGTAAATCCTAAGCCATAAAGTATATGAAGTACAAGATGATGGAAGATGATCACATCACAGTTTGACACCGAACATGATACCTAAGAAGAAATACATCTGCTTCTTACTCGTAGCATAAGAGCTGCTGGCTGGTGAATACACAGATGTTATGAGGAGAAGAATGCTCGCCTGGGTGCACTGGTGGCTGTGCTTCATCAGACGCACTTGAAGGAGTCATTGTGTTGGGTAGTTTGGGGCCACTGATGGTAGCTGAGTTATGCAGCCTGCACAGCCATGAGCTCATCGTGTTTATCTAAGTACCTCTGCTGAAACTTCATTTTGGGATTTTTCTATCATTTTCAGCTAATGGGCCCAGACTTGCTTTCCAAAATGGATTCCAATGGATAATATCATTTTAGAATGAGTGAAGCTTAAGAAGACCGTGTATTGCAGCAGAGGGTCTAATAGAGAATCTTATACATGAGTTATTTATTCTAATAACTGAATTTACATATGTATGAACGAGATATCTGTCCCATGGTTAAATCATAAAATGACCTCAAAAAGAAAAGGACAGAACTGTCAATGGAACACTTGCGATTTGGGCTTCATTTGCAAAGTCACCTTCACAGGGGCCTTCCCTGATTGCGCAGTCAGAGAAAGTGCAACACCCACATTGTGACATGATTTTATTGTAGTTTTCTCCAACCTCTCACCCTTAGCACTGCCATTGCCTGTCCGTTTTCTGTCCCTCCCCAAGGGAAACGCCATGGCCCGCTCTGGCACTTTCAGTGCTGCCACCTCAGAGAACCACTCAGTACATACTCCTGTTTCTTACTCAAAGGGAAGGGCTAGTGTGGCATCTTCTCTAACAACCACCGCTACAAAATCATTAAAGGATTGGTTAAGGAGGAGGTCGAAGATGAATTTTCCCTCTTCGTCCTTTTGAAGCTAGCATCCATAGGAGGATTAGTCAAGCACTTGTGCACCTCAGCCCAAAGAGTGACCAATACAGAGGGGGGGAAATGTTAGCACCGTTGGAACTGGTGCACACTCAAAGTCAAAGTTGTATGTCGGTGGGAACATAAAAAAAAAAAAAAATGGCCACCTATAAGTCAATGGCTCCTGTGCTCCGAATGGTTTCCAGTGGCTGATTTGCCAGTAGTTAATCACCAGTAGTTAATCTTTTTCCAAGGCCCCTCGGGAAGGCCTCAAACTACTAGCCTTTTAGCTAGCAGCGAACTCCTATATATACTTATGTCAGGTTTATATAACTTGCTGTTGTCTAAACAGCCAGTGGTCTGGATTACTGAGGAAAAGAGATCATCTCTTTTATATTTCATTGTATCATAATTATGTTAGATGACTATTTTCACAAGCTTCGATGGGTCCCCTGCCTTATGTAATACATATATACATGTGAGTTGATTTGAGACCCTGATACATAAAACAGTAGGATGTAGACAAGCTGTCACCTGGATAGCCATCCAAAAAAGACCAAATAACTACTGTACCAAAAAGAATTGATTAGTATTCAGCCATTTCCAGAATAGCTTAGAATCAAAACTTTGATGGCACATGAGAAGGAGGACATCCAGGCTGAACCGCATCATTGGCAATAAATAAGGCTCTGGGATTTGACCAAATACTGATGTCAGATTTCCAGAGGTGTTCCCTCCTCTATGCCAAGAAATCTGGAAGACGGCTACTTGGCCAATCACATGAAAGAGATCCATATTAGTGCCTATTCCAAAGAAAGGTCATCCAATGACATGTGGGAATTATCAAACAGTATCATTATAGCAAACCATTTGAAATTTTATGGAAAATTGTTTTTAAATGGTTAAAATAGTACAGTGAGAAGGGACTGCCAGATAGTCAAGCCGAATCTACAAGAGGCCTGGAATGAGGGATCTCATTACTCGTGCTGGCTAGGTCTTGACTAGAAGCAGAGAATACACCAAAATATGTTCACCTGTGTTTTATTGACTGTGCAAAGGCATTCGAATGCGTGGATCATAACAAAAAATGGATAACATAGAGAATGTGAATTCCAAACACTCAATTGTGTTCATATGGAACCTAGATATAGACCAAGAGGCAGTCAGTCATCGGAACAGAGCAAGAAAAACCTGTGTGGTTGTACATAAGCGAAAGTGTGTGGCAGGGTTGGCATCAGGATCAGAAGAAGGCTCGTGAACTACCTGCAATGTGCAGATAGCGCCACCTTTATTGCTAAAAGCAAAGAGGACTGATGAAGATCAAAGACGACCACCTTCGATATGAATTACAACTCACCACAAAGTAAAAACAAAACACCTACACCTGGACTGAGAGGCAACACCGTGATAAATGGAGAAAAGAATGAAGCTATCAACGATTTCCACTTACTTGGATCCACAATCAATGCCTACAGAAGCGGCAGTATAGAAATCAAGCCTCACATTACACTAGGAAGATCTGCTGCAAAAATCTCTTTGAAGTATTAAAAAGCTAAGCTATCCTGCTGAGCACTAGGAACGCCTGACCCACACCATGCAGGTCTACATGCAAAAGCTGGATGATAAATAAAGAAGATGAAAGAATTGATGCATTTTTATTATGGTCTTGGAGACGGACATTCCAGAACAATAAACACATTTATCTTGGAAAAGGTGCCGCCTGATCACTCTTTAGATGTGAAGATGGAGAGACTTTGGCTTATACACTTAGGATATATTTTCAGGAGGGGCCAGTCCCCAGGGAAGAGAAAACACATTCTTGGTAGAGGTAGAGAGTCAGTGAAAAAGAAGATGACGGGCTGAGCCCCGGTGGCGTAGTGTTTGTGCACAGGACTGCGGCCCACTGGGACGGAGGTTCAATTCCAGCAGTGGGGCTGGGCCTCCTACTCCCACCACTGGAGTGCAGTGATGCCCCACCCCCCAAAAAAAAAGAAAGAAAAAGAAGATGACTTTCAATCGGGTAGACCAGGAGAGTGGTGGCAACAAATGCTCAAACATAGCAAAGACTGTAAGTGTGCTGCAGTCCTGGACAACCTTGGGTTCTATCTGACTTAACAGCACCCAACAGCAAACCTGTAATGAGTGTTATTGAAAGGAAGCCTGAAGATCTAAATCCAGTGCAAAAGCCTGATACGACCTAAGAGAGAAGATTCTGCTGAGAGCCCCAGAGCCCTGATTCCACCCTTGGAAGGGAAAGTTGTGGGATGTGGTGCACCAAGAACAGTATTTGGCTCCAAAAACCAGCTCAGATGCCAGCACACTAAATTTTCAGACCAAGATAAAATACTAATTACAGATGTCAAGATTAGAGTTTGCTTTTTCTGCAAATTCCATGGGGTCTCTAAGCAACTTAATCTTTGAATCCCCGAGGAAATAAAAATCTACAGAGAAGAGATTGTTATCTTAATGTTGCAAGAATCCTCACCTCGAGTGTTGCCAAATAAAAATCCGCCTAATGACACAGGCTACAGGGAATCTTTCTCTTTTTTTGCTTTGTTTATATAACTTTACATAGAGCATTTCTGGTGTGTGTGTGTGTGTGTGTTGGAGAGGTCCTACATTCAAACACGATTTAGGCTGATAATTATAACTGTAAATTCTTCCAAAATTCTACACTTGAACAAGGTAGCTTGCTGGAGCTTAAGAAACAACTGTGTAATCAATCACTAGTATTGGATTCTGATTTTAGGAAGCCTCTTTACACACTGCCTTAAAAAAGTCTCTGTTACTTTAGCTGCCAATTTTTCAGAGAAGCACTTTTTAGGAGCAGAATTTGGCTGCTAAGAGGCAAAAATATGAGTCCTCATATTTGATGTTCAAATATGTGAAGTCACCTTCTCTTTTCTCCTTGCCTTAGTCCACTAATCCCAGCTTCTGGAAGACAGGTCTGGACAAGATGACTAATGTCAAAAGTCTGGAATCAATGACCCACATACAAACAGCTTTCATATCTATTCTTCAGAAAGAAATGTAATGACCATAGACTTTCTCATTACAGAAACCTGGATGTACAAAAATCATAGAACTCTGTTATGGATTTAACCAACCTCCCTGCAATATGAGCCAAAATCTCCACAAATGTGCCTACAAAAGTGACCCTATTTGGAAGGAGGCCTCTTTTGCTCGGTGAATGAATGTGCACGAGTAGAGGATGGGTCCTAAGCCTAAGCACTTCTGAGTTACCAAAGGACCAGACTAGAGACAGACAGACAGACACACAGACACACACACACACACACAGCAAGGAGGAAAGGCAAACTCCAGGTGAAGGTCCCACAAAGCAAGGAACCGTGGTAAACTGGGTCTACAGAAAGGAAGGATTGGTAAGGTTGGAATCCCAATACGGAAGTTTGTCTTCCACAACCATCAGAAAATAAATTTCTGATCTTTAAAGCCACCTGCTTATGGTATTGATCCGATAGGAGACTCTAGATAATTAAGGTATACTCTGAGTCACTTGTTTTTAGCATGGAACCTTTTCGCAGTATTGAGCCCCATCCGTTGGGTGGTGCACACATAAAATAGGTTTTATTCCTGGGAAAACTGAGTCTGCCGAGGCATGTTCTCAGTAAATGCAGGGTTTCTTCCTCTCTGTCCTTCCTCCTGGGGGTGGGGGGACAGATGACGTAAGGAGTGATGAGCCCACTGTGAACAAGTTGTCAGCCCCCCTGAAGCAACAGGACATGTTGCCAGACCTTGCCTTGACTATGACATTGGCTTCCTTAAACTCTCTTGGCCCTGGACATTCTGTCCAACCTTTGGGCAAGTTATAAGAATGCAGTGAATATCTGTAATGCCTTTCATCTAGATAAACCTGCACGGTTAAATTTTTACCTCTTCAGTCCTCCCACCACTGCTCTCACCTACTCCTGGCTTTGCAGATCCGAATCCTGGTTGAGTTAGTTACCTCCACCACGACAAGAGAGTTTGGGGGTTGAACATTGACACAATGCTATGAAAAACCTTTGGTTGGCAGGTAGATTCTGACTCGGTGAGGCTGTGAGACAAGGTGAATTGCTCCAGGGAAGAGGAGACCTGGCCAGAGTCTCTGGGGCTGTGCAGCTTTGTGGAAGCAGACAATTGCATCTTTGTCCTTTGGATGACTGGTGTGTCCTTGACCTTTGGGTTAGCTGCTGAGTGCTTTAACCTCCACACCACCAAGGCTTCTACAAAATTTCCCAATTGTCTGAGAAATATCCTTTAGAGATTTTTTTCCCTCTTTGAAATCCAGCATCCAGTTTAACATCAAACATTTGCAGAGAATGTCTGTCTGCTCTCTTTGCCTCATCTCATTCTGCCTTGCAGAATCCAGTGCCTGGAGAAAGATGTGCGCTTTCTCATCCTTCCGTCTTCTGTTGGAATTATTGCAACTGAAGCCAGAGTAAATATGTGAACTGGTTTATGAGAGGGAATTTCTGGACATCCCTGAATTTAAAAGACCATGATGTGGATCAGGTATGAAAATCACAAATATTGCTGATAAAAACCTTAGGCTACTGAGAATGAAATAGTTTGCTGCCACGTGAGCCTACATTAGCTGAAACCAGCAGTAGCCCACTCAAGTTAACTGATAAAGCACCTGGTGCTGGATAATTTTTGAGACTCTTTTCTTTTTAAAGGATGAGCTCAGGTTTTTCATTATAGTTGATAATTTCTGAGTCACAAATTGGTTGCATATTTTCAGCATGCAAACTTCACTGCCCTGGAGAGACATGTAAAGACAACAACTAAATGACAATGAACCAAGGGTCCTTTGGGCTACACTAGATAATATTTTATTTGACACCAAGTAGATATATAAATACTTGATGAAAACAAAGAGGAAAAATTATTCTTGTTCAAATAGGATACATTCTTGAGCCCAGACTCTAGGAACTACTCAATTAACTCATAACATTGAGAGAACATTTGCTGCTTACAGCATTGTCTATAGCCAGGGTGTGCATAAATTAAATTTTTTTTCTTTGAAATACAAGTCATAAATTGGGGAAAAAATTCTCTGTGCATTTCTATGACAAAGGTTGTATATCCAGAATAACCCGATACTCATTTGCTTTATTGACGTAATGTGAAGGGGTAGTGTATTTGAAGTTCATTCCAACAGGTGAGATGCCTAATCACGTTTTCTAATTAGGGATTCTGGAAAGATTGCCTAACAGTGTGCAACCCAAAAGGGCTGACTTGTGGCAGACGGGGGACTGGTTTTACCACCACGACAATGCGCCTGCTCATGCAGCCATCTCAGTCAGTCAATTTTTGGCAAAAAACAGCATGCCTCTTTTGTGACACACACCTGACTTACCTGACCACACTCCATGTGACTTATTTCTGTTTCTGCAAAGGAAGAGGGACATGAAAGGACAGCAATGTGATGATATAGATAGGTGAACACAAAGACAAGGGAGATGCTATCAGCCTTCCAAACAGATGAGTTTGAAAAATGATTCCAACCATAAAACAGCAGATTTGACAAATGTATTAAGTATAAGAGAGAGTACTTTGAAGGTGATAAGGTTGTTTTGTGAAAAAAAATTTAAATACATACCTTTGAGGGGAGGGGGAGTCTGTTTTTTGTTTTTTGTTTTTTTTTGGAGGAGGTACACCTTCATATACACAGAACTGGTATATCATAAAAATGCACACAAACAAGTTACACTGGGGGGGGGGGGAATGCAAGAATATTTTACAAAAATGTGCCAATGGGGCTGAGCCCCGGTGACGTAAGTGGTTGAGTGCAGGACTGCGGCCTGAAGGCTTGGCGGTTCAAATCCAGCGGTGCTGGGTGGCTCCCACGACCACCAGAGGGCAGTGAGGCCCACAAAAAAAAAGTGCCAGTGACTAGTATGCACACAACAATGCTTAACAACATTAGTCATCAGGAAGCTAGAAATCACAGGGAAATATTATCTCGCATCCTTTCAGACTACTACCATTAACTCCACTCCAACTCCCAGAGGCTCTAGAGGATCTGTGGGTTTCCAACACTGTACTCTGTGGGGGTAGGAAGTCTCGTCTTTCTCCCGATGCGGCTGGTGATGTGGAGCTGCTGCTCTGCGGTTAGCAGTCCAACGTGTGACCACTCTGCCAGCAGGGCTCCTACGGCAGCTAAAATCGAGAAACCTGATGACATCAGGTCTTAGCTCCCCAACGTGTGAGTAAACAAACAAAGTTTACTTGGTCCGTTTATGGATTCAACATAAGAAAAAGGAGTACGTCAACAACATGGATGCATGTCAATATAATTATATGGAATGATAAAAGGCAGGCTAAAGATAGAACATACTGTATGATTCATTGGATATTAAATTCTAGAGATGAAAAGTAATCCACTGTGGCAGAAATCAGAGGAGGGGTTGTCTCATGATGAAGGCAAAGGGTGGCGGGTGAGCTGGGTGGTGGGAGAGAGGGGAAGGAGGGGTATGGATTACACAGGGCAAGAAAAACTTAGAGGCACGATGGTTATGTTTAGTATCTTGATTTCCTGATTTCATAGCTGTATACACATGTCAAAACGCATCAACTATACATATGCTTAGTTTCGTGTAAGTCAATTGTCCCTCAATTATGGGTAGTGCAAGCAGTTAGACCCCTGACTACTAGTGGGTAGGTTGACATAACATACAATCCCAAAGGCCACAACCTTGAAAACCCCATAGAGAAGTTCTAATCTGCACACATGGGTTTCTCAGCGTTCAGAATCAACTCAAGGGCAACTAACCACAGGAAAGCCGTGTTTTAAAAATGAAAGCTAGACATTTGGAGAAACTATTTGTAATACATGCTCATAATTGTTCCTATGCCTGAGCCCATTGTTGCCACCAAGGTGCTGTTCCATCTTGTCCACAGACCCTCCATTGTTCCATGCACGATGTCTTCCTCTGGAGTCTAGTCTCTCCTGCCAATATGTCCAAAGTCTGTAAAATGAAGCCCCACCATCCTGGCTTCCAAGGAGCACCCTGGCTGTACTCTTCCCCGCACATATGGATTTATTCCTTCAGCAGTCCATGGCACTTTCAATGTGCTTCTCTAGCACCACAATTTGAAAGCGCCAATCAATTCTTACTGGGTCTTCTTTAGTCACTGTCCAAATTTCACATGCAGATGAGATGATGGCATGTAAAATTCATGCAGAATTAATACTTAGAATACTTATTTTTTTAAAACAAAGTGATCAGTGAGGAGCAAAAGTTAGCCTAGTAAGAGCTGGGCAAACGATCAAGAAAGCTATCTACATGGTTAATCAAGCAATAAGTAAGGACCCAACATCGCTATTCATTGGAAAAAATGTGAAATAAATGTATGAAATAATACTGAAATGGTTAAGGATCAAAAGAAAGAATGCAAAACATTAGGGTATCGAGCAACTAGAATGCCTATCTGCTTACAGCTGAAGGGAGCTTATATTGGCATGCCTACTTTGGGAAAATGACATTATCTACTAATTCATATCTTATTCCACATCTCAGTTTACTTTATGTGAAGGTTAGAGATTATGTCAACTAGATATGTGAGGGTAAAGAAAAAGGGGGATTTCAGCCTGATGACATCTCCTTTGTGTCATATGCCTTTTTATATAAGAAAGAGAGACTGAGCTGAGTAAAATCCTCTTTGGCTCATCTACGTCTGCCAGACCTGGGTCTTCTATCTGGTTTCTTGATCTCCTATTGCATCACTTCTTGATCCCAGGGGCCATCACTGGATTCCTCATGGTGGATTTATGGCTGGATTTAGACCATTGCATTTACCAGCCTGTGTCCATGATGGTCTCTTCTGCATC
This sequence comes from Nesogale talazaci, assembly GCA_004026705.1. Lineage (NCBI taxonomy): Eukaryota > Metazoa > Chordata > Mammalia > Afrosoricida > Tenrecidae > Nesogale > Nesogale talazaci. The sequence continues at coordinate 37,895 of PVJH01007235.1, forward strand.
ATCCTATTTCCTGTTCATCAGTTTCTGTGAGACAGCAGAAGCCTGACTATAACTAGACTGGACTTACCTATTTCTACATTTCTTAGTCTACTTTCTTAGTATAATGATATTGCTATACATCACATATACAATAATCAGTGATTTTGCATCTCTAGAGAACCCAATAACACTTTGTTTGGTTTTCCCAAGAAAACAGAAATGCATGTGCCCCAAAGGACAAGTGAGTTCAACATTATTATAGTAGCACAGAATTTCAAATCATATGAATACCCATCAACAGGAGAAACAATTAATTATAACATATTCATAGGGAATATAGTAAAAAGTCATATTACCTGAGAGGCTGAACTATGTCAAGAAGACTTTGAAATCAGGATTGGAAGAGGATTCATTAACAACCTGAGACAAACAGATGATACAGCCTTGATTGCTGAAAGCAAAGGAAGCTTGAGGTTCTTACTGATGAAAATCAAACAGCACAGTCTGCAGTGTGGGTCAGATCTCAACACACACACACACACACACACAATCTCACAACTGGACCAAGAAGCAAAATCTTGATAAACAGAGAAAATATGAAATTATCAAAATTTTCATGTTCCTTGGATCCACAATCAACAGTCGCAGAGTCAGCCATCCATCCAGCTACAGATGACCTTTGGCAAATGCATTACAAAAGATTCCCTCAAAGTGTCCAAAAGCAAAGGAGTACTTTGAGGACGAAGATGCTCTTGACTCAGGCCAGGGTATTTTCAGTTGTGTGATGTGCAGTGGCGGAGTCCAGGTGGCATGGTGGTTACATGTTGGCCTGTGATCTGCATGGACAGCAGTTCAAAACCACGAGCAGCTCCCAGGGAGAAAGACTGGACTTTCTAATCCTATAAGCGGTCATAGACTCAGAAACCCTCAGGAAGTTGCTATGAGTGAGTTTAGTATGCATGTGAAGGGCGGACCACACAAAAGGAAGACTGAAAAAGAACTGATGCTTCGACGTAGGGCGTTGGTGAAGAACAATGTGAAGATTGTGGACTGCCAGCAAAACAAACCAAGATGTCTTAGAACTGCATCGCCAGGAGGCTCCTCAGCATTGAAGATGGTGAAACTTCATCTCATGAACTGTAGGCATGTCGTCAGCAGGAACTAGTCCTTAGAGTAGGAAGCCAAGCTGGTAAAGTAGGGAGTTAGAGGGTCAGCAAAAAAGAGGGAGACCCTCAAGGAGATAGACTGGCACAACAATGCTCAGCTATAGCAACAACATTTCCAAGGACTAGAAGTTTCCATCAAAAAGATGAAAGAAGTACTCTGGATACAGCTTAAGTGATTGAACATTAGAAGCCTACCACAAACATCTATATATGATTCCACTTATATGCAGTTTTGAAATTAAAAGCGAAAAAAAGAGTAAAACGCACTGCCATTGAGTCATTTCTAACATATATGTGCAAGATTAATGTCTGCCGTTAGAAATTAGGTTGAGGAAGGGGAAGGGTGGACACAAGGAAGGCTCCAAATAATCTAATAGTCTTCATCTTTTTGCTGTAGACAGTGGTTGCATGTTTCTAGTCACATTGTAAGGAAAGGGAGGGAAGAGTCCTAGTAAAGGGAGGGAAGAGTACTATCTCAACTAGTAAAGGCAGGGATGAGTACTATCTCTATATAATTCTTGCAGTGATTCTCCAGTATTTTAAAATGAAAATAGTAAGGCTGACAAAAATGCACTTCCTAATCTACTATTTATCAAATAATCATTTATTTGCTTATGTGAAAAGTCAAAAACAGGAGATCATATGTTGGCTTTTAAGGACATAGTTACCTACAAATGGAGAGAGGGAATAAGATTGAGGCAATGGCATAAAAATCTCAATTATCTAACTATTCCCTCTTTTGTTGGTATAACTTTGAGATGATGTAATTCTGTTAATGTTTGTAAACAATATACATTTAAGAAGACCTTCCTGGAGGTGAAAAAATTAATGGTTGAAAAATGGGGTATAATATCAGAGAGGAATTGTAAGAAGTGACTTTAAAATCCATTAATTTGCCTGTATTTCACCTTTGAGAATTGCATCTGACCACAGAAGCACAAAACAAAACAAACAAAAGTGAAAAAGAGATACACAGAGTCAGTGTTCAAACATCCTTGAATTGTTTGCAAAATGATGAGTATACTCATATTCAATTTGCATGCATAAAGTATGCACAACAGTTTGTAGCTTTTTTCCCCTTAGGATGCATTTGGTGCCCCCCCCCGACCTTTTTTACAGGTATAGTTTGTTGATAGCAATTACAATAACTGGTGCTATAGTCCTACCCTTGATCAATGTGTTGTTTCCATCGGAGCCTTTATACTTCTTTCATACTGATAACCACAATCTCCTTCTTCTTCTCCTTCTCCTTCTTCCAAGGAGACCTGGTGACATGGTGGATAATATATTGAGCTGATAACCAGCAGGTGGGCAGTTTGAACCCATCAGAGGTAGAGAAGAGGACACTCACCAGGGAGACTTTAGGATACTCTTAGTGTTCTGATCTGATGAGTTCAAGTGTGAAACTGTGTTTTGCAGGCTTTTCTCTCTGTGTGTTATATGGTGCATGTGCACACACACACGCACACACGGACATTTTGTAGATTCAAATCCAAAACATTCCCATAAGACATATTATCAACTGAAAAAATTTTATGTTTACTCCTTTTAATTATGTTGTCCTGTGTTTCTACCCCAGATACTTTTCTTTCTTTTATATAACTTACTTTATTATCTCTTTTACCATGAGTCTTCCCCCGACACTCGCTCTAGTTTTGATTATATGGAATGGTCCTTAAAACGTAGGTGTGTGTGCGCGTGTATCTGATTAAACTTTGGTAGCTATTTTCTTGTATCGTTACTTAGATGACCCATTTATGTCTGATAATTTACGCATTTCACTTACCCATAGCAGTTTTTGATCATTTAAGTATGCTTTTTGGGGTGCTCGGTTATTTTAAATTGAAAATCATATCTTGTGTGTTTGAAAATCCATTGGTATCATTTGGGCATCTGAAGATTTACCTTTCTCTAAGAAATCAATTTTTGCTTCTAGCAGAATTTAAATGGGGGCTGATTATGTTATTCAATGCGTAAGGGAGCCAATTTGAATTTGAAGTTCAATTGCTGAGGACTGATTGACTCACAGGAACTCACTCATCACTGCTGCTAATGAATCGTTCTCCTGATTACAAGAAGAAGACGACGAAAAAAGAGTTGCCATCAGGCGATCCCAACTCCTGCTGGCCCTTCTGTGTCAGAATGAAAGTAGGCTGCACAGAGCAGGCGGCTCTCCTTTTCCTTTTAGTTTAGTTCTTCCCTCCAGTCTCCACAGGGCAGGGCTTTGAGAAAGTCGATCACCACACCCTTACTGTGAATGGCCTCGCGGTGGACTCGAACCACCCGCTTTCAGGTTAGCAGCCAATCACATTACCATTGGCACCACCCGGAGAACTTCGTCCGGAAACATGTGTTTTTCTTCTTTCCTTCAGTCCACCTGTCCTCTCTTCCGACTCCCTGGTGAGCGCTAGAATCCATTCTTTTCCCAGATGTTCCATGAGACCGCCGAAAAGTCTACCCTTCAGTCTCTCAGCCGCTACTTTCAATCCAGCGAATTCAGAGCGAGCGGCCGGCGCCAACACGGCAGTGAACTCGATTCTGGCTGGTGGCAAGACCGCTATCAAATGTTGCCTTGCCCTCTGTGTCTCTCCTCTCTACATCGTCGATTCTGCCACTTTCCTCTTCCTTGGTTGCTTTCTGAGGCCTTTTCCCCAATTAAAAAAAAAAAGTCTTCCAGTTTTCTGCTTGCTGATATAAAGGATGGTCTCAGGCACGCTACTTTGCTGAAAGTGTCAATCAAAAGTCTGGAGACGAGACTAGGAATTATTTTTTAAAGCTGGGGGTGGAGCGGGACTTGTGGGCTTATTGTCTCTCGGCTTTTCTTTACAGGACAAGGAGAAAGCAAGCAGGGATGCTTGGGGGAATGAAGGCACGACTCAGCTATAAGGTGTTTTAGGCGACTAGAAGGCGGAACTCAGAGCACTGCCTCTGAGCCCTGTTCCTGGCCCGCTCTTCAAGAACGTCCTGGTCCATTTTAGCTTCTGTTCTTTGGCTGCTTGGAATCGTCATACAGTATAGTTAGCATCTATCTTCCTTCATCGATGTTTGCTTCTAAGCTGATCAGCAGGTTTTATATCCCAAAAGTGATTGGCTTAAGACTAAAGGGGAGGGGTGTTCTTGATTAAAAATTGGGTCTATACGGAGCACCAAGAATTTTCATAGAACACAAAAATAGTATTGTAATATAGTTATTTTAATTTTAAAACTCCACGGGACGTTGTTGAATTGTTAAAAAGCTGAACATCTGGTCACTTTACTTAAGATCCACTCTATACTGATAGCAAAACAACACCCCCATGCCCAGAGAGAAGGACAGTCCCCACACCCCACCAGCAGATTTAGGATTTATAGCATATCATCTTGGGGAATGCGATTCAACCTTCAGCACAGAGCAAGTAAAACTGAAATCTTCGAAATACACTGACTTTTTATACAATTTATCTTTACTCAAAAATCCACCAGACAATGCAGCTTGTCTGTTCCAATTGATGTTGCCAGCATTTCTAGCAAGTATTTTTGGTTGAGAGATTCTCTAAATATGAAGACAAATAATCTAAAGTCTTTTTTGACTAAAATCCTAAATTTTTCAAAAATCCAACTATATTAGTCCGCTATAACAGTGGCTTACAACCACACAAATGGATTCTCTCTCAGTTGCTACTGGCAACAGTACAGGCACAAGTTAGCTGGGCTCTTTGCTGAGGGCCTCACCAGGCTGGATCGTGGTGCCAGCCAAGGAAATGATCTCATCTGAGGCTTCGGGGTCCTCTTTCTGACTCCCTGACAGAACTAAACTCAAGGAATTGGCAAGACAGGGTTCCCGATGCCTGAAGGGCTGTAATTCCTACTTGCCTGCTGACTGTCAGATGGGGACCAAATGCTAGCGCTTACTCTCAGTTCCTGATCATATGGCCTCCTCCATAGCCAATTCCTAACATGCCTGCTTCTTCACGGCCCACCTTGGAATCTCTCTCCAATATGCTGTGATGGAGTCTTACACAATGTAATGTGATGTCATCACATCCATAGGTCCCACCCACACTCTCAGGTGTGTTCCCCAGGGGCAGAAATCTTGGCATAAGGGTAGACAGACATCTTAGAATTCTTCTACAACAGCAATAGTTGATGAGATTGATGGAAGTGACAGCTGGAGAACTTTCTATTAATCCAATGGTAAAAGGGTATTCCACAAATGGAAACAAAACAGAAAAAAAGGCAAAAATGGTAGCACTTCAAAAAAAGAATGACTTGAGATCACTGAAGACAAAAGGATGTGGAGGCAGACAGAGCAGAGGAATCCATGGCGTCCAGCTACCAAACGATTAAATATCTAGAATCTTAAAGACTTGAAGGTGAACAAGTGGCCATCTAGCCCAGAAGCAGCAAAGCCCACATGGAAGAAGCACAACCGCCTATGTGACCATGTGGGGTCGAAGGGAACAGATATTAAGCATCAAAGAACAAGAATCACATCAGTACGAATGAGGGGGAGAGCAGGGTGGGGACCCAAGGTCCGCTTGTGAACAATTGGACACCCTCTTACAGGGGAGTCTTGATAAGGAGAGAGTTGAGGTGCAGTGAGGTGGCGATGAAGCATACAACTTTCCTCCAGTTCCTGAAGGCTTCCTCCTCTTCAACTATTCTGATCTCTATTCTACCTTACAAATCCAGTTTGACTGGAGGAAGTACACTGGTAGAGATGGAAACTGGAAATACGGGGAACCCAGGATAGATGAACCCCTTGGGGCCAGTAGAGAGAGTGGAGCTACCAAATGGGTGGAGGAAGGCGGGGTAGAGCGGGGGAGCCAACTACAAGGATCTACACATAACCTCCTATCGGAAGGACAGACATTGAAGGAGTGGTCTAGGGGAGATGTCGGGCCATATAAGATATGACACATCGGGCAGTGTAAGAGATGACAAAACAATAATAATTTATAAAGTATTGAGAGTTGGTGGGGTGGGGTGAGTAAGGATGGAGGGGAAAGGGTGAGAAGCTGATGTCAAGAGCGCAAGTGGAAAAGCAGGTATTTGGAAAATGATGACAGTAGCAGGCAGGTGAAGGTGCTTGGCACAGTATATGTATTTATGTGCTGTGAAAAGCGATGGATGAGCCCCCAATACAATGATTTTTTTAAAAACTCAAGAAAAAAAAAAGAGAGAATGACTTGATTCTCAAAGGACTAAGACGTTAAATCCTCCTGTTGTTTTCACAAAAAGGAGCTCAGATTTTCTTAAAGCAAAGGTTATCACATTAGGTTTCCATTAATATTTTTTAGACAAATAGTGTCTCTATAAACATGTAAATTTGTTGAATCATTCTCTGTTTCAACGATTAGAAGATAATTACTTAAAATTTTATATTAACTCAACTTGTAATTTCATTAAGATTTCATTTTATATTATGGATTTCAGTTCCCTTTTTAGATTGATTTACCATACGTGGACTTCATTTACCTGGGCTCTGTTTCCTTGGGTAAGGAAAACGTGTATATGCAAAGAGTACAGTGAGTGGGAAGATGGCCCATGCGCTCTACCATGTTCAAGAACTGTCGCCCTCTCATGGTTAGCTCTCCTTCAAAGATGCCACATAGTGAAAAGGGCCAAACTATCATTTTTAAAATATCTAGAGATATTAGCTGAGCTGGTTATACTAAGCATAATGCTATCCATTGAGCATTAGTCTGGTCTTGCCCAGAGATGATTTTCAAAATCATTTGTAATCAAGGAGTCATGAGCACAGGTTGCTGTGAATGGGCAGAAACCACAGACACATCATAGGGCCAGTCTGTGCATTTCAGGCAAACAGTGCCTCAATTTTGGATACTTCATTTCACCCTGGGCATTATCATATTGTGTTCTCAATTTCAGCTAACTTTATAAATAATGATACTGAGACCATGCTAACCAAAGGATAAAGGTGTGCTACTTGTCAAATCACTTGAGAGTTCAAGCATTGACAAGGGCTCATGCAAGCCTCTTCCCACAAATAGTTCCCCTTTGGGGGGTCAGGATGACATTCCCAGAGAAAAGAATGAGTAGGTGGGAAAGAGGTGGGACTTCTGCCCAGAGTGCATTTGGGAAGACTACATTTTATGATCGCTTAGATTTTATGTTAAAACTCAGTGTTTAAAAACTCATCATTATTATTATTCTCTTTAAAAGAGAGAGTGGGAAGAAAAAAACACTTTATACTGCATATGAGAGGCTACTCTGCACAAAACCAAAAAAGCAGAAAAAAAAGCTCTGCTATGTGTAGCTTTTGTAGTACCCATTTTTTCCACTAGGGGGGCATCAAGCAACACGCTCTGAGTTAGTGCACCCAGTGGCATCACCTGGAAAGATTCTTTCTGGTCACAGTGATTTTTTTTTTTTTCATAAACTCAGTTTCTCTGGAACCTCATTTTATGAGATGACTGATTTAAGAGAACAGCATGTGGCTGTGAAATGTTTCCTGCTTGGGAAAAATTTGGTGGAAAAGGTTGTGATGTTGAACACAGTTTGCAAGGACAGCGCCATGGGGAAAAAAAACTCAAGTGTTCGATTGGTTTTCTCATTTCAAAAAAGATGAAATGTCCATTGATGACAAACCTTGTTCTGGACATCTGTCAAATCCTGAACAAATGAAAATATCCACAAAATTCGTGCACTTGTGCTTGAAGACCAACAGCAGACAATTGAAGGGACGAGGAAGCTATGGAGTCTCTTGGAGCTCAGTTGAACAAATTGCAATGGAAACAGGGTGTGATGGGAACCACGCTGGGTGTGGCGGTCATGTGCCTATGTTCATTTCATGATTGAGACGTAGGGGTGGCTTCTAGCTTGTTCATCTGGAGATAGCCATTGAGTAGCCAATGAGGCCTCCATGTGGGCATGGCTTTCTCCTGAGACTCCTGGGAAATCTTGTGATAGTTCCCTCATAGAGATGAGAAGCTATCCCCCCAGTTGTTAGGAGTGAGTCTCAGAGACAATGAACTTTGGAGAAGACAAGATGGCAGCATCTGAGGAGCTGCAGGAGCTGGAGGAGAAGCCACACAACCTTACCCTGATGGAACCAGAGGTCTGGTGAAGCTCTGTGAAGATCCCTGCCAGCGCTGAGTTGTTTCTACCACCACTGAATGCTGTTGATGGCGCTGAGCCCTGGGAGTGAGGATCCATGGGGTTACCCCTGCCAGCCTTGAGTCTGCACCCACTGGCCTATGACTTCGTGAGTTGGAGAGAGACATTATAGACTGGTATCGTACATCTGAGCTAATATCTGACTTATGATTTTGAACTGGACTGGGTTGGGATGCTTTCTCAATGTTCCATTCCTTTTGTATATAAACTATACCCTTATATCCATATGCGAGTCTATATATTTGTTTCTTTAGTTTACCTGGACTAACACACTGGGCTTTGAAAGAACAGCTCCAAGGGGACCCAGATTTTTTTTCTCCAAGGTCATTACTACTGAGAGGACATGGTGCTATTCTTACAACCCCAAAAACAAGTATCAATCAAGCCAGTGGAAGATGCTGTCAACACCTCACTGCCAAAAAGCTCATCAAGTAAAATAAAAGATTAAGGTGATCCGTATTTGTTTTTTTTTTTTATGTGAAGGGGATAGTGCATTTGGAGATCACTCCAAACAAAAGACTGTTATCCAAGCTATTTTTTGGTTCTGAAAAGATTGAGTAACAGTGCGTAACAAAAAGGCCTGATTTATGGCAGATGGGGGACTGATTTTGTCACCAACATAATGCACTTGCTCACACAACTCTCTTAATGCGCCAGTTTTTAGCAAAAAAAACAGCATGAATATTGCATTTATGAAGCCTGCAACGTAAATGTCCCTTATCCAAGGTCATGTGTGAAGAGTTTGAGCTCCATGAGGGCCCTTGTTGGGTGTAGCATGGTGGACTTGCTGAGCAGCCCAGTGCCTTCGTCTTGACCCCTAGGAAACTCAAGCAGGAATTCAGACTGAGTGCCTAGGGCTGCCTCTCTTGCTCCACGCACCTTACCCACTTGGCCTCGTTCTGTGCAACTAATTTTTGCTTCTGCAAATGAAGAGGGATATAAAGGGATAGCAATTTAGCAACATAGGAGGGGTGAAGAAAACACAGCCAGCTCTACAAACAGCCAGCGAGTTTGAAAATGTTTCCTAGAATGGAATCACATATTTGACATAGGTTTTAAGTGTAATGGAGAGTATTTTGAAGATAATAAGATTTTAAAAAATTTAAATACATGTCTTTGAAAAAAATTCTGTTTATTCGGGAGTACCCCTAATAATTCAGGACATATGTTTTGCATAAGCACTGGCCCTTCAGCTTTTGGTATGTTCCCAACAAGTCACCGGCCTTGGAGAGAGTGCTGCCTTCATTTTATTGCTCTAGGCTTTACCCTCATTCTGTCCTGAGTGAGATCCTTGACTACAGTCTGAGAAATATTACTTCCCTTCACCACAGAAACTCAGAATGTTCAGACGCTATGGATTCTTTACCTATTTAGACTTTTGTACTCTTCTTGTTGTTCCCTTATTAGTTTATTATATTTAAAATTTTTTATATGTAACATGCAAACCTATGCTTATAAAACAAAATGAAATAAAACTTCCCCAAATGCAGATGTACATAGAAGAATTACTGCGCTCAATTCCTCCTCACTTCCAATCCAACTCTCAGTTATGAGAATGTTCAATTTCTTCTTCTGCAGGTATAATTCATGTTGAAAGTTATAATCATTTACCTTTATCAGTAAGTGATTCAAGCCATTTATGCCAAGCTGGGTTGTATCATCTGCATATCTCAGGTTATAGAACACTAAGAAGGTACCTTTTGGATCAAAGGAAATGCACACAGCCAGTGCTGATCCCCTGTATAAGACAATTTGGAAGAACTTAGTTTATTCTTTTATACCATGATGTCATCTTTTATTTCACAGACCTTCTCTTCATGGAGGAGGGGGCTCGTCCACATGTTACTATGCCAAAACTTTTGCTTCTTTTATCTGCATCTAGCTTGTCTTTAGGGATGCAGTTTTGTTGTGGGAGAAGTGCTGCTCAGAGGATGGCAAGTAGGGCATGGGTGTCCTGTCTCCCTGGGGCCTCCTCAGCTCTTTCTGATGGGTTGGCCATTCACAAGATTCCTGATTATGCTTTGTTCTTGGGCTCACAGGGGAAAAAACCCACCTTCTTCGCCATCTGCAATTCTTTACATTTAATTCATCTGTCTAGTCACTTTTCTTTGAAAATTTTAACTCAATTTACTTTTACTAGCTCATCCTTCTATAGTTTTTCTCCTCTGTGATAATATTCACCTCCTGAACAACATTGAATATGCAACATAATGTCCCTTGTCCAAGGTCATGTGGGGTTGTGTGCTGAGTCTCAGCTCCATGAGTGTCCTTGATGGGTATATGTAGCATGCTGCACTTCCTGAGCAGTCTAGTGCCTTTGCCTTGATTTCTTGAAAATGTAAACAGGAATTCAGATCTGAGTGTCTGGGGATGGAATGAATGTAGAGAATGTTACAAAGCCCATGAAACCATATTTAATAGAACCCCCTCTCTCTGGGGAACTGCATGAGAGGTCCCTACTAGATAAGCACAGGGGGAGGGGGAGAGTTTATAAGGGACTGACTGTGATCATTTTCAGAGAAGGCTGAGTTTGAGTTTACGACTGTGCTTATCTGTAGAACTCTATTTTGCTTTCCTGGCAAATATTCTTCTGCTTACAACACAATACAATCTATGCTCTCTTGGGCTCTAACAAATATTTGATATTGTATTTTGTTCTTTATCTGTCAGGTAAACTGATGGCAGAAAATCTAAATCAGCTGTCTGAAGGAAATTCAGTTATGATTCTTCACTTTTACTTACCCCCTGCAACACCCTCAGTCAATTCAAATACCTTAAAAAAAAGTCAACCCTTTATTGACCTTTCTCAATCTCCATAAAAACAGAAAATAATATGAAAGTCTTATCACTGGGTAGAAGTCAATTTCTGAAAGATAACCTTGACTTCTTTGTAGAGTCTTGTCAGTGTCTTCCTTGAGAATTTTCCCCATGCATGCAAGACATGGGGTTCTAGTGGAGGACCTGTCTTTCCTCCCGAAGGGAAATTTGTAACAGAGAGCCTCATTAGAGCAATTTGCAATCACACCAGTGGAAATGGAATTAATGGAATTACAGGGTCCCCTGGAAATGGGGTGCTTTGTTATCACCGATTCTGCTATCACTCAGAATAGTTACCAATATACTTTGAGTTCTGGAGCAGTTCCCAGATTTTCTTTATCGCTCGTGGTCTCCTTTTTTGGAGAAGATGCCCAAGGTTAAGCAAACAAAGCACAGAAGCAAACTTGCTGTGGACAATAGATTAAAGGGAGCAAGTGTAAGTTCTTGAATTTATTGATCACAGTTGAGACACACAATCTGTTTCCTATTAAAAACCTGATGTGCCAGCTAAAACATTTCTGGAAAACACTAGACTAAATACTAAAAGAGCAGTTTCTATTTTGGTTGAAATACCTTATAGACTCTTGGCTAACCAGATTTTTTGTTCAATCACATTAATTGAAAAAGGTGGAAGATGTACATCATCTCCTGTCTCTAAGCTCAAGACATTCCCCTTTTGGGGTTGATGATTGCAAAAGTGTTAGAAGTCTGGATTTTGACATGATTTTCATTGAAATGCAGTGGACTCCTATGTTACACAAGAAAGAGAAAATGACCTGGTATAGGACAAGTTCATTACCCTCCTCCTCCTCCTCCTCCTCCTCCTTCATGTTATCATGACAGTACAGTCTCACCAAGAAAAGATCTCTCTGATGCTGTAAGCACCTATGAATTTTCATAGTTCTGTCTTGCTGTTTCCATATGTTTTAAAAATTCACGGAAACTTACATACAGGAGGCTAACTCTGCCCATCCCTTTGATGTGATAGGCAAGCAAATTTTGTGGAAACTATTTCCTTAAAGACTTAATTCCCTGTGGGATATAATTACATGGAAGGGAGGCACAACAAATCTCTTGCCATATATTGACATCATGAGCTTTACTAATAATATTCATTACTCTCTACAAGTATCCTGCTCTCAAATCAAGTGGAATCAAAGAGGTGTCTAAATAATTCTAACTACAGTTGCCACTGAGACTTCTTTTGAAGTCATGGTTGCATATTTAAGAAGAAATGCTTTGGCGGTGGGGCTCAGTTGCCTCTAGAAAATATTGTTAAAAATGGAAGGAGTTTGTCTGGGCTGAATCCTTTGGAGCACCAGAGAATATTCAAATCATTATAAATTTTGCCTTGGTAGGATTATTCAGGCTGTGGTCTGTCTAAACAGAGATGAAGAGATTTCTATTTCTAGTTCATTTAAGTGTGAGCTTTTATAACTGAAAGATAGAAGCACATTATCGATTTTTATCTCTTTTCTTGACAGAAGGAGGAGACCTTAAAACATACTTGAAAGTTTTTGTTGTTGTTGTTACTTTTTGGTTGTTGTTAATTTGTATTGTTCTGAGGTTGTGTCTATATAAGCCATCACCTATCTGTCACTTAGTCATAATGTAGGGAGTTGCACATTGCTATGACACTGGAGCTGTTTCACCAGTGTTTCAGATAACAACTGAGTCTCTTGTGATGCTCAGGTTTCAGTAGAACTTCCAGTCTAAGACAGACTAGGAGGACCTGGAAATCTACTGCTGAATATTGTTGCTGTTGTTGTTCTTGGGTGGCCTGGAGTCAGTCCCATCCCAGAGCAACCTATGCACAACAGAAGACTGAGGAAGAACCTGAATATTAGCTAATGAAAATCTCTGGATCCAACAGAGTGAAAGAGGAGCCCCTCTGGCATGAAAGTACTGGAAATGCTTAGTAACCACAACGGATTCAGCCCCCCATGGGCATAAAGGGAGGAAGAGCACAGCTATTTCTGATGCTCCTGTACGTGGTCACGATGAGTCAGAGGTGACAAAATGACAACTGGCAACAAAACTAGCTAAGCCCCAGATGAGAATTACCTGCAGCTTCCTGCAAAGCACCACCAGGCAAGAAAAGTGAAACTGGAACTTGAGATTGTTTAACTGAGATCCTGATTTTCCATAGACTTCCACACCCATGCCCCAGCTGTTGATCATGAGTCCTCCTTGAGCACCCTGTATCCCTGTGGTCCATGACTGCAGAACACCTAATTCCGGGCCTAGACAGGTTCTACTGATCACACGCCACCCCTTTTTCTACTAGTTCAAATCTGGCTTTACTGATTTCCCCACACCCTCAGCGTCCAGTTCTAGAGCTGGTTGATGATCCTTGTCTTGGTCCTATATTTTGCCAGTTTCCTTTTCTGCATAACAACTCATTCCTCTGATGGACATCGCAAGAATGATGACATGTTGGTGCCCAGGAAAGACAAAGGCAAGCCACATTGAATCAAGACTCCAAAGAATTTTAGGTAGCAAATCTGCCTCAGTAATCTCCCAAAATGTAGCAATCTAGCAGTTTGAAGTATTGTGAGTCTTCTGTTTAGGGTTTTACTTGGTGTGTTTCTCTATTTATAGTGCTAATGTAGGACCAATTATATTTCCACTTGTATTCTAGTAAGTAATTAAATAATAAGCCACTGGATGTCACTCTTAGGCCATGTAGTATAGCTGCAATACAGATTTACAGCAGCAAACAGGAGAGGTAGGGGAGAGAAGGAGGAATAAAATCATCTGTACTGTGTGGGTAGGTGCATTTGCAATGTTGACGAGCCACAGAAGTTTGCTCTAAGGCTCCTATTTATTTTCTCAAGATTCATTTCTCAATAGTAGTTAAACAGGACAGGTCATCAGAGAAAATCCCCTCAGTACTCCCCAAACCCACAAGGAAACATTAATTTACTTCTCAATATGTACATTCATTACACACGTTCATTTACTCACTCAATATGTACATTAATCACATCGTATTAGCTGGTTATAGGGTCCATGGGCGAGGAGGCTATAAGATAAAGTGAATTTGCATTATGCACATGTTTAATTTACTGGAATTTATCTTTGGCAAAAGGGGGATGAAGTTCTGGCACTGGAAGGGCAGCACTTGCAGCCCATCAGCTACTGCATGGAAGTGGAAGTGGGAAGGACTGCTTCCCTAGGGACTCAGCTTTTAACTTCTGAAGACTTCCAATCTACAATCAAACACCTTGAAGAAATGACTCACTGGGCTTGGGACTTCCAACCAGTCTCAGCTGAAATCTAAGGCAATCAGCATCGCATATTTCAGTAAGACAACATGCTGTATCCTACTTTGATGGAGAGCAGCTATTGTCAGAAAAGCTTGTTAGTGGCTCTCTAAGGTGCAACTATTGATCTCTCCTTATTTGGAGCAAAGAAGAGTAAAGGAAATCAAAGATTCAAGGGAGCAAATTCATGCCAGGGCCTCATGGATCACACAAACTCCAGCCTTCACAACTGGAGACCAGGAGAGCTAGATGGTGCCCGGCTACACTGCCTACTGCTCTGAACAGGGTCACAAGGGTGCACACGGATAAAATGGGGGGAAATGTACAACAAAATCCAGAAACATAAAAAAGTGGGCTGGTGTGGTAGAAACCAGTGTCGTCCATGAGACTGTGGCCCTTAGATACCCTGAAAACCTGGAACCTAACACACTCTATGAATGGATAATACTAGCAGAGATTAATATACTCCTGGTGGAGTCAATGACAGGTGACCAAAGGGCAGCATTCACTGGCAAACAAAGCTCACAGGCAGGAAGGTCTGAAAGAAGGAACCCTGGAGACAGAACCCAAGGAGGGAGTGGGAAGAGTGCGGTTACACTGGGAAGATTATCACAAAACAGAATGTGTATAAATTGTGGGGTGGAAAACTAATTTTCTCTATAAACCTTTGCCCAAGTTATAAAAAGAAAAAGAAAAAGATTTACAGCCTTGAAAACCTTATGGAGCAGTCCCATCCAAACTGCTTTGCTGGCTAACTTCTGGGGAGATTCTTCCAACATGAGGCAGACGATGAGGTTGTCGGAGGACAGAATGAACACTCTTCCTGTTTGTAATTCTCATCTCCAGCATCTAGCTTTTTAAACATTTCTATTATCAGACCTACTGTGACCTCTCTAAAGGTGACTGTAGGAATTTTGTCATACTTAGACTCACAAAGAGCCCTATCATTCATAGCCCAGGGAGAAATCATACAACATCTCCCTCAGAGCTCCCAGAGGAACCAGTTGTGTAACAATATGTGGGGTCTGATCTTCTGTTCTATGGAGACTCCTCAAAGTTCTCAGGTTCTGGTAACCCTACTTCTCTAGTGCTCTCACAGCCCTAAAAATCATAGTTGCTTCCTTAATTATGAATACCCAACTTCCCTCAATAACCCTTTTGTGCTCTTCCAAACCGTCCGTCCCAGTGTAACTGATTTGCTATATTAAATCACCCCTGTCTGAAACACTTAGCGTGGTTTCTGTTTTTTCCTGATGAAATCCTGACACACAGAGTGAGCATGAGGCACAGGATAGGAATCTTCTCATCCTTCAGTAAGTACCAGTGCTTGTGCTTTTCTCATGGCGATAGCATCTTGTGGCACTGATTCAGATTCTGCTGTTCATAATCAGCAGGTCAACTAATCCTCATCTATATTTAAATTTATGTTTTTCAAAAAATGTAGACCTGAAGCACAACTTAAAAACCAAAACAAATAAAAATAGAAAACATAAAGCACAGCGCAAAGGAGTCACTGGGCGGTGCAAATAGTTAAAGCTTGGCTACTAACTGAAATGTTGGCACTTCAAACCCACCTGAAGGCACCTCAGAAGGAAACCCTGGTCTACCTGTGAATCATGAGCCACTGAAGACCCAGTTTTACTCTGGCACAAATGGGATCCCTGGGAGTCGTGTGACTTGATGGCATCTGGTTGGAATGATGCATTGACCTGTACCCACAGTGGAGGAAAATAGACTCTGCTATCTTTCTAAGGTCCTTGTCCTAGTCTAATATATCTCTTAGGAGGATTTGACCAAATGAGATTTTCGCCTTATGTGTTGATTATAGTATCTGAACTGCCCATAAATATATCTCCATAGCATAACCTTTCAAAAAGAAATTATTTTTGTCCTCAGACTAACAAGCTAACAAAAGAAATAGCACACATATAAGCCTAAAATCAAAACAGAAATCCACTATCTTTAGTGGATTCAGATTTTTAACAAACCCCAATAAAATCCTATAAATCTTTACGGAAGCAGATAGCACTTTTCTTCCATATAGCAGCTGGTGTATTTGAACTGCTGACCTTGTGCTATGGAGCTGCAAACTTAGAGATACTTAATATATGGAGATGTTTCACAGAACACAAGAGGAAAACAAATTTGCTACATCATTAATGACTGAATACCAGAGGAGCTGTGGAATGACATCAAGAAATGAAAAGGTCATTAGAAATCTGGGAGCGAAAGACAAGACAATAATGGATTCAGAAAAGACTATGAAACTTGCTCTCGAACTCAACAGTGGCTAAAGCAAATGGAAGGCATGATTAAGAAAACAACTAAAGAGAAACTTCCAAAAGCAACTCAAAAAGACAAGGTAAGTTATAATGTAAGGTGAAAATATCTCGAGTTGGGAAACTTATAGGAAAGAACACATTCAGTGTTTCTAAAGCTGCAAGAACTGAAGAAAATTCAAGCCTCAAATTGCCGTACTGAAGAATTCTATGGGCAAAATAATGAATGATTCAGGCAGCATCAAAGAAGGTGGAAAGAATACACAGAGCCACAACACCAAAAAAGAACCAGTCAATATTTTAAGAGGCAGCCTGTGATGAAGAACCAACAGTATTGAGAAGTCAAAGTTGCATTGAAAGCCTTGGCCAAAAAACAAGGCTCCAGGAATTGACAGAATACAAAAGGATGCAGTGCTGGAAGTACTCACATGTCTATGCCAAGAAATTTGGAAAACAGCTACCTAGCAAAAGGCTTTAGAATGTCCCCATTCTAAAGAACGATAGACCAACAAGATATGAAAAGTATTGCACAATGTCATTAATTCAAGTAAATTTTCTGAAAATCTGTCAGAAACACTTGCAGCCATACATCAACAGGGGAGCTGTCTGAAACTCAAGCTGGATTCAGAAGAGAGTGTAGAATGAGAAATAACATTGCTTAGGTCAGATGGATCTTGCCTGTAAGTAAAGAACACCGAAAAGATGCCCATTTCTCTTATTGACTATAGAAAGGCATTGGACTGTGTGGATCATAAAAAATTATAGATCACATTGAGAAGAATGAGAATTCTAAAATACTTAATTGTGCTCATGTGGTACCTGTACATAGACCAATAGGAAGCCAATGGAACAAAACAAAGGGATGCCACACAGTTTAAAATCACCAAACGCAGACCTCTGAGTTATATCCTTTCACTATACTTACCATGTATACTTGAGAATAAGCTGACCCAACTATCAGCTGAGGCACCTAATTTTACCATAAAATCTGCATGAAAAAGTGAGCAGAAAAACTTATACATGAATATATGTATGATTAAAGCTATATGCTGGGAAAATAATCTAAGAAACTGGACTTTCTGAAGAATAACCGCATTATGGGTGAATGAAAGCTCATTTAATAATCTATAATATTCAGATAACACAATCTAAATATGAAAAGGACTTGTAGTATTGAGGATCAAAGACTACAGCCTTTTAGGTGTGTTTTTGAATCCTCATAACTGGACCTATAGATAGCATCATGATAAATGGAGCAAAGAGAGAAGTTGTTAAGAATTTCATTTTTCTTGGCCCACATTTATTGCTCATGGAAGCAGCAGTCAAGATTTCAGCAGAGTATTGCTCCTAAAGATGGCAGGAAAGGGGAAAAAAGATGCTGGAAAAGATCTTTTTAAAGTGTTGAAGAGAAAAGATATCATTTTGAGGACTACAGTGTGATAGGTAGGTTCGTTGTGCCAACCTAGCCATTAGGAACATGTGGGCTCAATCAGGTCACAGTTTGATTTGAGGGCAAAGAGATAAATGGCCGGGCAAGGCCTGCCCTTCTTAGGTCCATGCCTCTTTTTCTTGCTCTCTGGGGATTGGACCAGCGAGCAGCTGCTTTAGCTAGTTACCTGCCTCAACTTGTGAGCTACACAATCAGTGGAACAGCCAACTCATGGGTCCTGTAGCTAGATCTAGAGATTCCTTCAAGACCTGTTTCTCTGCCCTGCTGGTGTGTGCATTGATTGAGCTTGAGGCTGGTAGGTGCTGTCGCCTTGCATTGCATGAGTTCTAGATCCCACTGGGGCCTGCTTCACTAAGCTCCTGAGCTGCTGGCTGTTGTGACCAGCCCTGTTGCTTGCTGCTTGTTGGCAGACAATGCCTGTATTGCCCGAGGGAAGCTGTCTGCTTCCTTGACCTTGGACCTGGCAGCCCTTGAGGTAAAAGACGTCCAGTAGATGAACTGTTTCACAGAAGTCAGTTGAACTGAGTCCTCTGTACTGCTGTGTGGACTAATTAGCTCTTATATTCCTTCATGCTGTATGTTTGTGTGTGTGTTTGTGAAATCATAAGTGTCCTGTTTTTATTTCTCTAGAGAATCCTGCCCAGCACACAAGGTACACCTGGTCCCAGCCTCACATACATGTGACAGCTGGACAATGATTAAGAAAGAGTCAGAAGAACTGATGGGGTTGAATTCAGGTGCTGGCAAAAAATATCAAATTAGTCATAAGGAAAAATGATACTTTGATGGGAGGGTAGGGAGTCTTCATCTCACGTACTTTGTGATGTGGGGCATGTGATCAGAAGAGACCAGTTCCTAGCAAAGGATATCACCTTCGATTTGTGAGTCAAAGAAAAAGACCCTCAATGACATGGATTGTCCCATTGGATATAAAAAAAATGGGCCCAAAAGTAGTAGCAATTCTGAGATGGTTCAGAACTGGGCAGTGTTATATATATTCTGTTGTATGTCACATCACTATGGGTGGGAACTGACCATATGATACACCAAGAACAGCAGTAACTGAAGCATGGCAGAAGGGCAAGATCAGACTCTAACACTTCATAGTCAGATTTCATGAGAGAGGCGGTCAGAGTAGAAAACTCACAGACAGCCTGATGGGCGCATCCTGTTAGAAATATAATTCATTCCTTCACCTGGCGTTGGAAATATTTCCATTTGAAAGATTTAGTTGGAAGGAGTTGCTTGTCCAGTCAGACAAGGAGCTTTACTTAGCTTATAATCTTACCATCTCCTGATATATTTCAATATCATTTTAGCTCTCTTGGTGACCCTGGAGACCACCTGGATTGTTCCCTAAAACCCATTAATAGGGTACTCATTAAATGGATAATAGGCCAAAGTTAATCACTTTGTGTTAGCGTGAGTTCTTTTACAGTTGTTTTTGAGGTCTATTTCTTTCCCCAGAAAACAGATGGCTGCATTTCATGACCCAATTTTCATCAGCACCCATCGTTCAGGTCTCACTTCTGGAACCAAGCAAATACTGACTGGCTTTTCAGCACTGAACACTAAGTTTAGGAAGACAGGAAAAAGATGCCTTCAAGATGGAGTGCTGGGACCATCCGTCCATGGGAGCTTTTCAACCTCTGTATGTTTCCTCCTCTTACTAGGTCATTTTTCTTTGGAGTTAGTGACATAGTGAAGAGAGAGATGACCTAAGGATGAGAGACCTCTTCACTAGTTATCATTTGAAGAAGTGGTTTTTGAAGAAGAAGGAGGAGATGTGGCAGTGGGACTAGCAGCAAACTCTTTCCTTCAACTGCTCAATCTTTTGTGAATCAGCACATTTTCAACTATATTTGCCTAAAACTCTTCAGGGACTCACTTAAAGGAAAGGAATGAGAGGAAGAAAGAGTGGTTTGATGCTGAAGAGAGAATATGCATTGCTTTTCTTTTTCTTTTTTTCTTTTCCTTGTGATTTGATCCTATTTGATCAGTTTTGCCTTGCCAAGTGACTGAGTTTTAGGAATTTTTTTCCCCAAGTTTTGAACAGTGATGGGGGTGTAGAACAAATTTTCCCTCTGAAAATACCCCTCCTATTACTTTGAACTATATCAAAGCACACTCCATGCATAATTCTATGCATTTATTTCCTTTTTTATGGCAACTCATTCCAGATGAATATGACAACCTGAAAGGTACTAATACAATGGAAGTAATAAACTTATTCAAAACAGGTTTTACTTTACCCTAAAATAAAATGTCTGTGAAGCTAAAGATTGTTGAGTAGAATGTAAAGCGTCTTAGAAATGAAGAATCTAATGAGGCACTGATACATTCTGAATATTGGTCCACGAGATTGCTAGAAGAACTTGGCCGCCTGACAACATTACGTTATAGGCAAACCTCAGCACGGAGTAATACAATTCACATACACCTTAATGGGAACCTCCTGGCCCTGACTCACAGCAAGAAAGGAAGCCAAACTCTAGCTTGTACTGCTTGTTTGAATCCCTGGATTTAAATTTGGAGTAATATTTACTTTGTATTTACTTTCTGAACAGAATGATCTCACAGTGCAGAGTACTACAGGTATGAAACAATAAATAGTAGTTTAAGGATCCTTCACTTTTCAAAATAGATGAATGTCAGAGATTTTCAGAGGGTAAGCCAGGAGAGACAAACAAAAGTATATAAAGAGAAATCCAGAAAGAGGAATCTGGGCTTATTTAGACATCATCCAACCAGGATCTGTGAAGAGAAATAGTGCTTGATATTATAAACAGGGGGTGGGAGTGGGATGGTGTGGGGTGGACTATTAATAGATTACCTCCTAATCTGAAACACCTAGGCAGTAAGATGATCTAAAAAAACTGCAAATTTGCAGTCAATGAAATAAAAATGTCAAACTTGTGGTTTGTATTATGCACATCAAATGATTGATGAACTATTTTGCTATCATCCAAAACTGGGAATAAATTTAATGTTAGTCATATTTATGTAATATAATCAAATTGCTCAGGGCAATCAAATTAATGCAGCTTACGATCCCCACAACTGATTGTATTAAAGTTAATTTGATCCCAAGTGACACGGCAAAATTCTGTTTTGAGACGGGTCTCCATGGGTCAGTTCAACTATGGCTGTTTTACTTGTGAAAACAAGTCTCAGCCTCTATGACCTAAGCTAGACAGGTGGTTGAGGCAATTCTCCAAGTATTCTAATTCAGAGAAAATATGAGCTTTTCTAGAAATTACCTGGGTCATTTGACATGTGTTTTCCAATTCTCTACTTTACTTTTATCATGGAGGCACAACCTAAGTAGTCTGGACACAGATATAAGCTATCGATGGAGGACTTTTCTACAGGACACAAATAGAAGCTATAGAATAGGCTCTCTCCTCTCTGTGTTGGCAGTGCCATGGCATCTCAAAGTAGATGAAATCTTGTGGGGCCTGGTAGTGCAATGTTCATTTGTAGTGCTGTAGAGTGGAGCAACAGAGACCTGTAGTTACTCCAAGCCAGGAACCCAAATGTAAAAACCCATAGCTTCACAGCCAGACACAGTTATAGGACCTTCCATTTCTATAGCGGTCAAACTCTTCACCCATCAATTCTATCAGGATGCCACTAATTGAGCCTAAATATCAGTTTTCTAAAGAAGAACAGTATGTGATTGCAGTAGGAATTGTGAACTTATGTGCTGGGGCCAAGTGACTCACTCAAGCATTTTGTGCAAATCAATAGGAAGTGACTGGGATGGTGGCACATAGGAGCAGTCATGTTCTATCTGGAGGTGCCGTTCCTCCCTCTGTGTCACTAGACCTCCTGCTTTTTGATGAAAGTCAGACATCTCGATCAGTATTTGACAATTTCCAATTTTTAAGTGTTGACAACTCTTGAAGGAGTCAATTGATCACATCCCCTCTCTTAAACACTTAATGCTTACTTCCAACTGCAAAATAAAACATGGCAAGAAGACAGACGGAGATCAAGATGTCAATTTTCTTACTGATAAAACTGATTTGAGAAGAGAGAAATATGAAGCCAAATGTACTTCCTAATTACCATGCTCCCAAGCAGCAATCTTGGGTGTGCAGAATTGCCGTGCGAGGGGGAGAGGAAGGAGGGGACCGCAGTACATACATAGACCTAGTCATAGAGTGAGGACACAATTAAGAAATGAGGACCAAGGGACGACAGACACAGCCTCCCAGCAGTCAGCAAGAGAGATCAGAGAGCACCTGGAGGGATTGTTGATATTCGAAGAGCACCGTGTAAAGTAAATGCAACTAGACTCAGCATAAAATCCACACACATATACAACACCTTGCTGTCAAGTCCGAGTCAGGGCAACTTCCTATAACAGATACCAATTTTCTGTTTTTAAGTTTGGCAGTCAGTTGAGATTTGGGAGGCTTAGCATTTTCAGTAATATTGTTATGAGCATAAATAATGCAAACAAAAATACCTTCACTTTCACGGAAGCCTTGATGACAATCCTAAAGGATTGTCTTCCTCTAGAGAAGTGGTTCTTAACTTTTGGGTCGCCACCCCTGTGGGGGTCGAACGGCCCTTTCACAAGGGTCGCCCAATTCATAACCGTAGCAAAATGACAGTTATGAAGTAGCAATGAAAATAGTCTGATGGTTGTGGGGGTCACCACAAGGAACTATATGAAATGGGTGTGGCATGAGGAGGGTGGAGAACCTCTGCTGTAGAGAATCGGTCTTTCCAACAATGTGTTTCAGAGAATAGATTCCAATGGATGTCCAACCCGTCCATGTCTTGCCTCACCCCATCAAGAAAGCCAGGGCTTCTGAGTTCACAACTCTCCCCCACATGGACGTTGGCTTCCTAACTTCCAAAATGCTCACCTCTCTTCAATTCCATCTCTTCTGCACCTTCCATTGAAACACTTGAAGTTGTTTTTTTCTGTGGTGGCTACTGGGACTATCCGATGATGCTGGTTCCTGCTATCCCACCTACCGCCAGTCTTGCTCCCACTAGATGCTCTGAAGGAACGCTCTACCAGGTTCACCAGCAGAGGCTCCCATGCTGAATGGCTCCCCCATTAAGTTTGCCCCACACCCGGGAGCCAGAAATGACATTCATAGTTTTTCCATTCTTGGTGGTTCTGGAAATGTTTTATTATTCAATACAGTTTGCGAGGAGTGGACCATTAGCTGAGGGAATGATAATTTGTCAGAACAAGACAAGGTCTGTTCTCATGGTTCCATGTTGTAAATGGATTTCTAATTCAACAGAGAGGGAAAACAGTGTCCTCCCGAATACCTGAAGATTCCTCCCCCCCACCTCATGTGATTGAGTCTCAAGGGGGTTTTCAAAAATCTGGCTTCCATATTTGATAAAGCTCCTCTCTTGGGACCATAAGTGACCAAAAAAAGAATCTTTTAAACTTAATTCTAACTGTGTGTCTGGAGCATACTTCATGTTCAGCCCTAATTGCTTTTCATTTTTGCTTCTTATTACTCACGAGCTGCTCTTGAAGAGGCTTATGACACCCACATATCGAAACGGTGACCCTTTCTTTACACACTATGCTTGGAATTTCCTCTTTCAGAACTTTCTCCCACCAGCTTTCCAGGGAGGGCTAGAGGGCCAGTGCACTCTGAAAGGGTGCTAAACAGGATGCTGGGATCCGGGTCCGTGATTGTTTCTTTTTGTTCAAAGATGACCTTACTGGATGGATGTACTATCTACTTAGTACATAAGGATGTGGGGGAGGGGAGATCTCAGCCCAGGCTTCCTCGGGGCTGTGAACTGCTGCCCCAGGCATGGTGGGAGCTACAGGTTTTCCAAGGCAGGCAGAAAGCCAGATGATTCAGACCCACCCACCATAAGCCAGCCAGAGAGTCCGGTGGAAGCTGTAACAATAGATATGTTGCATCCACTAAAACTCAGCTACCAAATTGAAAATCAAATCAAAGGCCATCCTGTCCATTCCAACTCAAAGCATTGCTTCATGTGTTTCAGAGCAGAACCGGGAACTGGATTTTGCAAGGTTTTTAATGGTGATGACATTTGGGCAGCCGATGTCCAGGATCTTTTAAGGCCCTTCTGTGGAGTCATGAGCTTGAAACCTCACGGTTAGCAGCTGATTCTCAACCATATACACCACCCTAAGCTGACAGATGGCTTATATGTATTCTGTACATGCTGTGCCATGCAATTGGAACTGATTAAATGCTTTTCATATATAATCTTTCTGAACTTAAATCTTCATAACACCCATGACCACTGCCCATTTGTTAGTTTATTGTAATGTGACATCTTGCATGTTCCTATGATATTGGAGTTACACTGCCAATAATCCAAATACCAGCAGAGGTATGGTAGACAGCTTTCAGAAGAGCTTCTGGACTGAGAATCAGAAGAAAGGCATAGGGAATCTTCTTCCAAAAAATTAGCTAGTGAAAGTCCAACAGAATAATGTCTGTTGAAACATAAAAGACACCACACATTGCAAGCATATCAGTGATCATGAAGATGACATGGGACCAGGGAATGTGTGATTCCATTGTACGGGGAGTCACCATGAGTGAGAACAATAGTGTGATGGCTTGTGTCTTGGCTCAGCCAGGATACTCAGTGGGTTAGCAGGTCCCTACAATTTATTGTAATCTCATCAATTCTGACTCATATTGACCATATAGGACAGAGTAAAACTGCTCTTGTGGGTGCCTGAGACTATAAATTTTCATAGGCATAAAAACCCTCATCTTTCTCCTGCAGAGTAGCTGATGGTTCTAAATTGCTGACCTTGTGATTGGAAGCCCACTATGGCACCAGGGATTCTCGTTTTGTTCTTAAGGTCCAGTAAGTCTCCATGATGTGGCCTAACCCTGTGGTTAACTGCATGATGGTATCTGCACTGAGCACTCAAGCATTTGTAGGAGATTAGGGTGGAATGTATTTGAAGAGATGTTTCTTCAGAGGTGTGGCCGAATTCTAAGAAGAAAACACTGTGAAGAGCTTCTTTGCTTGCTGTACTGGATCCTACATCTGGTTCATTAATCTCTGGGGTTTGGAATGTAAATGAAGGGCTCACCCCATTGTCTGCCAGCCGTGGGAACCATCAGAGCCAGTGATTTGAACTGCTGACCTTAAGTTTATCTATCTCTACATCCATCAACTGTGATGTTCCTACCTCAACGTCCTTCTTCTGAGATCATCGGGCCCTTTAGCTATTCCAGTCAGGAAAAGCCTTTAGCTTCATATGAGACTCATGGTCTCGAACTAGACTGGACTTAACTACCTTTACAACTATGTGAGCCACTTTTTTCACATAGATTTCGTTCTCTCTCTCTCTTTCTCTAGATAATCAATCAATCAGTCGCTGATTTTGCTTCTTTAGGGAACCCAAGCTCACACAAACAAATAAAATCATCCCAGTGGTGATCCTTAGAAGAGAAAACTCAGGCTCAGAGTGGTTAAAGTCAAGCACAAGGTCACACAGAGAAGAATCGGCTGAGGTAGGATTTTGCTCTGGCTGTCTAACTCCAATGCTGTCAAATCCCGCGCCTCAGCTGTCTCTACAATTTTGTTTTCAGTTAGGCATTCTGTTCAGCATTCCAATTCCTCATTTGGCTAGGAGCCATGACATGGCAATCTGCCTAGCTTTCTTTCTTTCCTTTTCTGATTTAAGCAGCACAATGCAACCCTTGGGTCGAGAGTCTTGAGTCAGGTTTTCCAGGTCGGTGTGAGAGGCCTGCCTCAGGACTGAGTGACTGTGAGCAGATCGCCTGACCTCGCTGAGGCACGCGCCTCACTTACGAAAGGGGAAACGTTATAACATCTACGCGATGGCTTGGTCGTTAGCATTTATCAGCACATATAATGAAGTTAGTACAGTGCCTGGCTCAGTGTTTATACAGTCTAGCTTTGATTTTGTCAACAATGTGAGAATCATCTTTATTTTGTCCTTTATTATCCTGAATATTTACATATCCTGAATATGACATATACACATGAGTATCATTTATAACTTTTTTTTTTTTTTTGGCTACAACAGACAGAAATTTGACTGATGACAAAGTCCTTATTGGCTCTTAGAAATCAAGCAATTCAGGACCATCAGAGTTTCACATATGCGTTGAAGCATGGGCCAAATGATGTCACTAGGCCTGTTTTTCTATAGATGCATATTTTAAATATATTGCTTTGATGTTGTCTCCATTCTTGATAATTTCCCTTCTTATGGCTGAATAGTGATTATCACCAGCTCTATAGAGCTACTTACTTGTAAATTCAAATCTACTGAAAAAGAGTTTGCATCTTTACCCCAAGTATCCTAGAGTTCATTCTGATTGGACTAATGTTGACCCTTGTTCCTTTCACTCATGTCATTAGAATGTCAAACTCTGATTGGCCAAGCCTGTCCCTCTTGATAGCTAAGGAGTCAACTCTACTGTGAGCCCATAAGTTAAAAGTGGGAGAATTTAGGGAGTCGTTAAAAGAGGAAAGGTAAACCAGTCATTTTTGACAGGGCAAATTTTATATATATATATATATATATATATATATATATATAGAGAGAGAGAGAGAGAGAGAGAGAGAGAGAGAGAACTTGGAGTGTGGTTGTGAGTACTATAGCACATATTATAGTTCAGCTTTGTGGTGGAGGTCTAAAGCCACACACTGGATGATAATTGCACTAACAGCAATTATACATCTTCACTTGAGATGAGGTGTATCTGTCAAATGAGAAAGTATATGTATATATGTATATATATGTTAACATACACAGATAAGAAATTTCACGTTTTGTTTCCTATGTGTGAAGAAGAGCTCTTTGACTTTCTAATTTATCCCACTCCTATCGCTCTACTTATCAAAGGGGGCATCATGGATATGGCCGGTCACTTTGGATCGTATCACTCCACCTAGGGTAAGAACATTTCTCTTCTCTATCCCAGTGACAGACTGACCTGGTTTTGTTATCTTGGGAGAAAATCCACCAATGCTTTTATCCCCCTCTACAACCCAAGAATTCCTGGTTAGACTCTTTGTAGGGGTAGGCATTGAAATTGTTTGGACTTTGTTGAAAACAGCATAGCACTTCCATTTGCCTCTAGTCCCTTCAAGGTTGCCTTGCTTGGTTATAGGATCACTCAATGGACTTTAGACCAGCTTTCTTGAACTCCGTTTTGACCTTTATGGCAAAAGCCTGTGTGCTTTGTCTTCTTTGTTATGGTAATACTAGTGGCCCTGACTAAAATACCATCATGGCATTTCTATCCTACCACTTAATTGTCCCTGATGACAACATCCCAAACACAACTTTTGAATGTAACTTTTGGATGTAACTGGATTTTCTTTAAGCTCCAGAATTAAAGGTCCAAAGAGTGAATAAAAAAGAAATCAAAGAAACTTTACGTTGCTCATGTATTTGAAGAATATAGATCAACAGGCTTAGCTGGGCTGTCAAAACCCCTTGTTAAGAACAAAGTAACCTGGCTCAGAGAATCAAACCAGAGTAAACGTCTTCATGGGACCCGCTGTTTACTAATGTGATTTCCATTGGAACGACCTGGCTCTAGCTCAAGAGAAAAAGAAAGAAAGAAAAGAAAAGAAATGCTCTAGCCAGGGAATTTGTTTTCTTAATCCACAACATGAATATCGTTTCTGGCAGTTTTACCCCTGTATGCAAGGCGAGCAGTGGGGCATTTGTCTCCTTAGGAAAGTGGAAAGATTAAAGATCATTAAATGAAACAAAGGGGGGGGGGATCTTTATTTGTAGGAGAGAAAATAAGACTTCAGGGACTCAGATGCACATTCTGTATTACTAGACAGTCCCTAATTGAGCCCTTCCTCAGAAATCTAACATCAGATGTCTTAAGAAAGTTCCACTAACTTATAGTACTTAACTGAGGAGGTCCCCTTCTGAGTTGGAAGGACTAATGATCAAAAGAAACCTGTAAAACATAAAGATATTCTACTTCCTGCATGTGATTTCAGTGATTTAGAAGAAACTGATATGCCACGTTAAAAAAAAAAATTAATGACCTTTCCCCCATGTGGATTTCCTAATTCCCCTAATAACACTTTGTTTATACAGATAATTTTCTTTCCAGAAGAATCTCTTACGTGTTTTAATAACCTTTTCTCATAAATCGACGCAGCCCACTGTGAAGTTTGATGAGGCACAGGGTTAGCAGGAGTTTGCTCAATGTAGCCCATTAGGAGTCTGATTGCTCTATTGTTCCTGCTTAGATTTCGAAAGTCCTGAAGCAGACTGGAGGCCCTGGGGGTGGAGTGATTACGCATTGGGTTGTGATCTACCTGGTTGGCAAGTCAAAACCACCAGCAGCTGAGAAGGAGAAAAACTTAGGTTTCTACTCCTGTTAACAGCTCCAGTCTTGGACATCCACAGGGGCTGATGTAAATCAGCGCTGAGTGCATGACAGTGAGTGAGAGGTGTGGGTGTCCAAGGAGGAGTTGATTGGCCATGTGATTCCTTCACGGTGGCCCAGGGTGAATGCAAACACTATACAACATAGATGAGGAAGGGAGCTGAAGGGAAGAAGCTAAATCTATCAGCAAGCTGGTTATCCCTTCAAATGACATCACTTTGTATCTTTCCATGCTTCCCTCGGGTAGAGCGTGTCCAGTCCTCAAGCCATACAAATGACAAAATAAAAATATATAAACCACTGCCCTCAGGTCAGTTTGGATTTTAAGGCTGTGTAAAACTGCCTTTTTTGTAACTGCTTATAAGCATAGAAGGCTTCTTTTTTTTTTTTCCTCCTGAAGAGTGACTATTGGTTTTGAACTGCTGACCTGGTAATCACTACACCCCAGGCCTCTTCCTCCCAGATTGCATAATCACAGCTAATATCACAAAAGAGAAGCAGTTACAACCATCACGTTAGGGGTGAGTTAAATAAACATTTGACCAGTATGGGCCAGCGAATGATGTTGAAGATGGCACACACAAAAAGTTTTCTCAACTGAAGCTGGAAATTTAAGACATCTCCATGACAAGATTTCCTAGATGGTGCTAGTTTGATAGCAGAAGGTAGGAATCCCAGTCAGCTTGGCTTAGATAAAAATGAATTAATGGAGCTGCTGCTGGGGAACCCAAAGAGGATCATCAAGTACTAGAGTGTGGAGAGAAAATGCTCTCTCTCTCTTGTCCCTTGCCTTGGTTCTCACCATCTGTTCTTAACCATGGTTTCTACGCAGAATAAGGGAGAGGGCTGTGGGCAGTTCCCTGTGCTTGACTGAATAATGTAGGGTTCAAAGGAAGAGCGAGGTCATCCTACTGTTGGCATATCTATATCAGCCTACAATAGAACTCCGACATTATGATTGACAAGCCCCAATGAGCCATAGGGACGATAGATATGTTGGTAGGTGGCTCACTTTCCCAAAGGAGTCAGAGGAGCAGGAATGCACAAGTCTGCTGGCCTCTGTTCTCTTTCTGTCAGCTGTGTATCTTGCTTTCCTGAACTTCCTCCATCCCATTGAACACAGTCCTACAACAGATTGGGCTGAAAAGTCTGATGAGAAATCTCATGGGATAAAAGTAAAATGAACAAATTTTAATTGTTGAGGTTCCCATAATATCATTATACACAATATCCTAGTGCCACTTATCTTTTCCTATTTTATTTCACAAACACTTTTTTGATGTCAGGGAAGTGATGTTGAACTGCTGACCCCAAAATTGTAAATTCATACTCCCTAGCCATTCCATGGGAGAAAGATGAAGATGAAGATTGTGTGTGTGTGTGTGTGTGTATTTACAGCATTAGAAATGCCATATGGGATCACTGTGACTTGGAATTGATGACAGTGGATTTTATCTAACAAAAGTATGAGCCAGGCAGTGTTCAAAGCATCACCCTTATAACAATCCTATGAATTAGGTATTGTCATCAGTCCCACTTTATGGATTTGGAAACGCAGGATGTCCAAGGCCTTTGGACAAAGTAGTAGTTAGTAGGAACAGCTAATGGGAACCAGAACTGGGGTTTTAATCTAGGTATTCTGGAAAAGATTACTTTGAAAATTACATACATTTCTTGAATGCATTTATCTTCTGCTCATTAACTCTTGTACTATTAATGCAATCACTGTAATGTCTTCCAAATCACTTGCTAGGTTGCATTCCCTAACAGGCACATTTCCTAACCTAGCTTACTGCTTTGTGACTCTTCTCCTCATCTAGTCCATACAGTGGAGTTCACATTGCACCAGAGCTCATTAGGTCTCAGAGATAACATAGTAATACTAAAATAAAATATGGGTGCAAGTGATAAGAAATA
The DNA here is from genome assembly GCA_004026705.1 of Nesogale talazaci. Classification (NCBI taxonomy): domain Eukaryota; kingdom Metazoa; phylum Chordata; class Mammalia; order Afrosoricida; family Tenrecidae; genus Nesogale; species Nesogale talazaci. The sequence goes on from PVJH01007235.1 coordinate 68,267, forward strand.
ATACAAATAATATATCTTGACAGTCTACTATGAGCCAGATTCTTTCTATATCCCAACTTGAATCTTGGAAAAAGAGGAGTCGGTATTCCACTTTAAAGAGCCAGAATTCTTTTGAGCAGAGTTGAGAATGGTTTTGTGCTTCACAGCAATATAAATATCTTCCTTCTTTGGGACCATTGTATCTTTGTACCTCTGACGACTTAGTCAGAAAGATAATCCAGATGGCATTCATGCTCTGGGAGCCTATCAGACTCCAACACTTCCACAAAAGATTAAGTTCTGCATGTATACAGAGGTACTTGACACAATGGGTAAATGTGTGGATTGTGATAAGAGCTGAAAGAGCCCCGGGTAAAGTGGTTTAAAAACAAAAAAACAACAATTAAGTTTTTTGTTGTTGTTGTTTTACTGGTTTTTGCCTTGATGGTTCAAATCCTATGCAGGCTGTACTCTGCAATTCTGTGTAGGGATTTTGCAAACCACATTTCTGCTTTGCTCACAGCTCCAGGCTAAACCCAGCCAATAGAGGCATTAGAAGGAAACCCTTTAGGTCCCACTACATTGATAATAACCTTATATGACAGGATAGGGCTTCCTTGGATTTTCTTAGTTGTAACTATTTTGGGAACAGATGGCCAGTTCTTTCTCCCGCAGACCAATTCAGTTAGTCCCCAACCTCTTAAAGTAGGACTGTTCTCTGTAAGGTGGTCAATGGCTGTTTTTCTGGATGCAGTTTTCTAGGTCTTTATCCAAGGAAAGAGACCAGGTAGTCACCAGTTCTTTCAGCTTATGAGTAGAGGAGGGAAGCAGGACCAGCTTCTTCCTGTTTGCTTCTCTTTCTTGTACAGTAAACACAAAGCTGCTTCTTTACCCTAGCATTGGCTTTGGGCTACAGCCCCCGTCTTCCTATTCTAGTCTTACACGATAAGATACACTGGAATTCTTTGGCCATGGGTGACCCTGTTGGTATTGGAAATACCAGTGGCAAAGCTTCCAGCATCACAGCAACAAAAAATCCACCACGGTATGACAGACTGACAGACAAGTGGGGTGTTGGCCACAATAAGAAACAACAACAACCGGGGCTGAGCCCCGGTGGCATAGTAATTGAATGCGGGACTGCGGCCCACGGACTTGGCAGTTCAAATCCAGCAGCAGCTTTCTAGGAGCAAGGCTGGGCCTCCCACTCCCACCAGAGGACAGTGATGCCTCGCCCCCCCCCCAAAAAAAAAGAAAGAAAAGAAACAACAACAACCACCTATTGCCATTGAGTCAATGGGGACTGGTAGTGACCCCCAGTTCCAAAGTGGCAACTGATTGTGGGAGTAGAAAACCCAGTCTTTGTCTTATGGAGCTGCAGGTAGTTTTGAACTGCCAGCCATGCAGATCACAGGCCAACTCGTAACCACTACACTAGCAGCCTATAATTCTGCTTTTCCTTTCTTCCCCCTTTTGTCAGACTTAGTCTCATTGTCCTGCTTCCATGTACTCTAGAAATGAGGACTGCCCCTTCTTCAGTTCGTAAGGTCCTCAGATATTAAGAGCTCTCCTTTATACTTTTAAACTTTTAATAATCTTGGTCTCTTGTTTTTCTTTTCCCCTAAGAATGGTAGTTACCCTGGCTATTTATATCATATCATTGTAAGGTTTGTGTGCGTGTGCATGTGTGTTTTGCTTTCTTTTTTTCATTCATACTTAACAAACAAACTAATTTAATGTGACACCAGGTGCCCCCTGTGTGTCAGAGTAGGACTGTTCTCTGTAAGGTGGTCAATGGCTGGTTTTTGGATACAGATTTCCAGGCCTTTATCCAAGGAAAGAGACTAGGTGGTGGCATTCTGGCTGCACATTGGGCTACTGGTTTAGGCCAGGGTGAATAGAGAATCAAATTCAGTGACATTCGTATATGTATAAGAAAGAGCTTCCTGGAAGTAATTGTGCATCAATAAGATATCCCAGCCCAGCCCAACTCAAGTCTGTTACCAGTCCATAAGTCCCTCTTCAAAGGCATGCAGCCACATGCAATGATGCAGGATGCAATAAGATCACTGGCTGGTGGCAGCAAAGTCTTATGGATCCATCACAGGATGGTGGTGGAAGCATCACAGGGTTCTGACAGGAATCAGTGTGGCTCCTCAACAGGAAGATAAAGGCAGAGAGGGGGGTGGGGGAGACGTTGACCGGATCCTTTTGTTTTTGGTGGTGATGCTTTTATTTATTTTTGTTTATTTATTTTATTTATTACTAATTTTACTGGGGGCTCTTACATCTCTTATAACATTCCATACACCAGTTGCATCAAATGCATTTGTTTGTACATATGTTGCATCATCATTTTCTAAGCATTTACTTTCTATTTGAACCTTTGCTATCAGCTCCTCTTTTTTCCCTCCCCCTTCCCACCCTCATGACACCTTGATAAATTATAAATTATTACTATTTTCATATCTGACACTGACCCTTCACCAACATTTCTGTTGTTCATCCCCCTGGGGTGGGGTGGGGAGCTGAGATTATGCATTGATCATTGTGATAGGCTCCCCCTTCCTCCCCTTTTCTCCCCTACCCTCCTCCTACCCTCATGGTAGCACTACTCCCATTTCTGTTCCTGAGGGGTTTATCTGACCTGGACTCCATGCATCATGAGTGATTATCTGTACCCGTGTACTTGCTCTATTCTAGCCAGAACTGAAAGGCAGGACTGGGGTCATGATAGTGGGGGGTGAAGAAACCTCAAAGAAATAGAGGAATATTGTGTGTTTTATCAGTGCTATATTGCACTTTGGTTGACTCATCCCTTCCTGTGACCCTTCTCTTAGAGGATGTCCCATTGTCTACAGATGGATTTGGGGGTCTCTGCTCCAAACCCCCTCATTCTCAACCATATGACTTTTTGTTGTTGGTTGGTTTGTTTTGGGTGTTCTGATGCCTGTTACCCCATCCTGTTGACACCTCATGATCACACAGACTGCTGTGCTGCTTCCATGTGGGCTTGCTGCTTTTCAGCTAGATGATTGCTTGTTTAGCTTCGTCTTTAAAACCCTAGATGCTATATCTTTTGATAGCTGGCCACCATCAGTTTTCTTCACCACATTTGGGTATGCACCCATTTTATCTTCCGTGATTGTGTCAGGGAGGGTGAACATCACAGAATGCCAGGTTGACATAACAACGTGTTCCTATATAGAGAGAGGTCTTGAGCAGAGGTCCAAAGTCCATCCACTTCCTCAATATATTGCCATATAAATGTAAAAACACCTCTATTTTAATGAGTTAATATATTTACACAAATGTACACCTATGTTGACACCTCTATCCACAGCTTTGCTTCCTAGATCTTTCCTGTGTTTCCTTTTATCTTTCTCCTGTCCCACCATCACATTCACCCTTTGTGTGCCTCTTGGTAATTGCTCTCAGCTAGATTGCTGTTGCTCCAACACCCCCAGCATCTCTCCTTCCTCCTCGTTGTTGCTTTTAATTCCCTAGTTACTCCCCTGTCTATGGCATTGCTTGTGCATCACTCTCTTCACGGCCCTGCCCTCCCACCCCCACTGCCTCCTCCTCTCCCCAGGTCCCTCTGGAACCATTGATCCCATTGTTTTTTCCTCAGGCTGGCTTCCCATGCCTATCTTATATAGGTGGGTAAATCAACAATAATATAGACAAAACAAAAGATTGAATAAATAGAGAAGAAAGAAAAGAAAAAAACCTGGCAAAACAAAATGAAAAAGCACATAATTCCGGGTCTGTCCACTGACCTTATGACTGGTCCTGGGGGGTTCTGGGAACTACCCTTCCTAACCTGAAGACTACTTGGGGCTTCTCAGGGGTTTTGCAGCTTGGCTGATCTGCTATGTTTCCCTCTTGATTTGCCCCATTGTGGGGGTGGTCAGATCAGACTCACTACCTGCCACGTGTCCCCAATATTGTCTTTTGTCCTTGTAAGCTCCTGCCAGGGGACATCCTATCTGCAGCTCTTCTCAACTCTACAGTTCTCTCTGTGCCTCAGCAGCTCCATGCAGGGATGTGGTCCTCAGTGCTTGGTGAGCCAGTATGGGGTCTAGTCCCTTCTCACTCATTTTCCTTCTTGGTTTGCTTCTGCATGGGCATGTCAGTCTGCCCCCTTCCCCAACCTGTGGGCTTAGTGTGGTCCTCTGTAGCACATACTTCAGGGGTGGGGGTATCAGTTTGGCTCGATTGAGGCCAGTCCCAGTACCCTTCTTATGAGAAAGCCATGCCCACAAGGAGGACCATCAAGCCGTGGCCATCAAGCTCCACCCCTACACTTTCATTTATCAAGTTGACAGGAAATTATGTAACTGCCACAGCTACTAAACACAAGATCAGTTCAAACCCACCAACTGTTCAGCAGGGGTAAGATGAGGCTTTCTACTCCAGAGAAGATTTATAGTCTCGGAGTCCCTTTGGGCTAGTTCTACCCTGTCCTATGAGGTCGCTGTGAGTCAGAATCCACTTGATAGGAGCAAGTTTTATCCAAGGTACCTTGCGGGGGACTCCAATTCTAACCTTTTGCTTAACAGTGGAGCAGAGCATTTACAGCTCCTAGCCACTTTTCAGATGTTATCTCCAAGTAAGGATGCCTTTAAAATATATCTTCAAAAACTGATGTGAAGTCTTCAGTAAAAAGCACTGCATTTTTCTTCCTTTTCCTAAGGGGAGGGCTTCCAGTAACAGAAATTACTCAACCAAAAAAAAAAAAAAACCCAAACAAATAAAAAAAATACTTTTCCACATGTATTATTCAGAGATGGTGTGGTGGTCATGTATTTGATGTCAATTTCATGATTGGGATGTAGGGGTGGAGTCTAGCCTGTCAATCTGGAGATAGCCAATGTGTAGCCAATGAGGTCTCTGTGTGAGCATGGCTTTCCCCTGAGACTTCTGGACGGTTTTGCGGTATTCCCCTCGTGGAGATGAGAGACCATCTTCTCAGTTGTTGGGAGTCGATCGACCAAAAAGACAAGATGGCAGCATTCAAGGAACCGGAGGAGCCAGAGGAGAAGCCACACAGGCTTACCCTGATGAAACCAGACCTCTGAAGCCAGAAAATCCACAGAGAGACCCCTGCCTGCACTGAGATGGTTCTATCACCAATGGATACTACTTATGGACCCTGAGCCCTGGAAATGAGGAGCCATGAGAGGACCCCTGTCAGCTCCAGGACTCTGCACGCACTGGCCTGTGACTTCGTGAGTCGGAAGGAGACTTTATAGACTGGTATCAGACATATGGGCTAATATCATGCTTATGACTTTGAACTGGACTGGGTTGGGACGCTTTCTTAATGTTCCATTCCTTCGGTATATAAACTTTCCCCTTATATCCATATGCATGTCTATGAATTTGTTTCTCTAGTCTACCTGGACTAACACAGATGGACTGTCCATGCTTACTAATATGGTGACTCCAGCTATGAGGTCATTATTGTCCTTCCTCTTTCCTCCTTGGAGAGATGGTGCTTCTGTCACCGTGGCTGTAAGATGGCTGGATAGTTCCACATGTCTTGAGGGGAGAAGGGCAAAGGTGGGCAGTGACATGTGGGATATTTCCTTCTGCAAACTTTTGACATAAGTTGTACTTTCTCAGAAGCCCCTACGAGATTTCCCCTCCATCTTTTTGGTTTCTGGGAATGTGTTGAAGAGGAGCACCTGGTATTTGTGGCCTCTGAGGTGAAGTCACTCCAAGTTTCCTCCACCTGATCAGTCCTTCTTCAAGTCTCAGTTTTCACGTCGGTGCATCAAGGATGGTCACCATGCTGTCTGCGTGTGATTTTATAGGAACAGAATGAGGGAGGGTGAGAGGCACCCAGAACAATGTGGGCCATGTGAGAGTACACAGTAAAGCAGCCCCCCCCCCTCCCTGATTCCTGGCTGCTGGTCTAAGGGAACTTCTTCCAACCTGAACTAAACTCACTGTCATTGAGCGGATGTCAACTCCTAGCCACCTGATAGGAAAGACAAGACTGGCGTGGGAGTTTCTAAAACCGCAACTCTGTATAGGAGGAGAAAACCCTGTCTTTTAGCCAGATGGTGGTTTCAAACTTCTGACCTTATGGTTAACAGCCTAGTGCATAAGCATGCTGCCACCAGGGCTCCTCGGCACCACACACACACACACACACACACACACACACACACACACACACGAAGCTGGTTGATTGAGGTGTCCTGAGCAAAAATCTACTGCTGGATCTCACAGAGGTTCCACCTTGTGATATGATACCTTGTCTTTAATTCGGCCATCGTCACCTGTGTTATTTCCTCTAGTCACAAAAATGATCATCCCCGGGCTGAGCCCCGGTGGCATAGTGGTTGTGCGCGGGACTGCGGCCCACTGGATTGGAGGTTCAAATCCAGCAGCAAGGCTGGGCCTCCTACTCCCACCACCAGAGAGCAATGATGCCTTTCCCCCCCCCCAAAAAAAATGATCATCCCCCTCATCCCACTGTAGAAACGAAAGCACCGGGAAAACCTGGGGTCCCTATGTCCAAGGAACTAACCAATGTGGGTTTTGTTCAGCCCAGAGCTGTGGGAACCATTTCTCCTCGGGAAAACGAATCTGTGTCCATACAGAGTTTGCTAGTAACAAGGTAGACACACTTTCTGTGGTTACACAGCTTCCCATGTAAGCTTCATGCCGTCATTTCCCCCCTCCCCCCCCCCGAAAGATTTCGAGGAGAATATTTTTGCACACAGCTGAGAGTACATTTGACTACAGCTGAAGAATATTGTGCCTTTATCTTTGCATTTTTTTATTTTGATATCTAGCTCCCAAGCCTTGTTCATCCACACCAAGGACTTGCTTTGACTCCCTTCTGTTTCCGCTGAACTTACTAGCACACGGGAAGTTTTACTGGGAAAATGAGGTGGTTGAACCTGAAGCTCCACATCCTGGTCAAGGCAAGGGTTCACGATTCATTAGGCCCAGAGCAGCTCCCCGGGTAGAACCCTGTTTGGTCTGTTTCCAAGGCTATTTGGGCAACATACTGTTACAGTCTCTCAGTGCTGACAGCATTTCTCAGGAATCAGGGATTGGCAGGCTTCCTCTTTATTTTGCCCTCTAGTGATGACTACCTCCCTTCTGGCATGGGCTATTTAGAGTGCATCAAATTCTATACCTCCAGATATGAAAAAGGTAACAGATACTCAGCTCGGTTAAATGAGATGTAAATCACCCATTCGATTTGACTTGAAAGCATACCTCAGAGTCTTCAGGAAGCTCCCTGGAGACTCATTTTCCTCTCTCCACCCTTCCCAGGAGACTTCAACCTTTCGAGAAGCGTCATTTTTCAAGTTTTAATCATAGAAGTTGTTGCCATGTGGGGGTCTCCGTCCTGCCATTTCCCCTCTTAGAGGAATCTGTGTGTGTTGCCCCAGGTACAGATAGGCATGCATGCACGCACGCACATTCGTTGTTGAGGGTGCACAGTAAAATGCCACTTTCTTCCTTCAGACTATCAAGATCTTCTCCTCCCTTTACATCATGTGCAAAGTAGAAAGGTGGCACTTTCTACTCCTGTAATCAGTCTCAGAGACATGTCCACTCGATGGCAGGAGTGTGGTTTTGGTTTTGTTTCTTTTTACATCATCTGCAGTGGGGAAAAAAACCACACACACACACACACTCAATCACACATACACACATACACACATACACACACACGCGCCCTCAATCTGATATTCAGTGTCTGGAAGCATCCTCCTCAATTTTTCATGGGCAGCCCTCCATGCCTCTCTGTGGTTAGCGCTTAAAAGCTTGCTGCTTTATCTTGGCCTTGGAAGGGGCCAGTGACAGCAGGAGGTGGAAGTGGCTCAAGTCTGTGCAAAACGTCCTCTTCCGTCTTCAGGAAACCTCCTGTCTACTTGTGGCACTCGGGCCAGGATAGCCACCGGCTGCAGAACCTGTGGTTACCTTCTCGGGAAGGAAGTTGTTGACAGTAAGGGTCAAACTGGTTTGCAGACAGTCATGGTTGTATCTAAAATGGCACGGTGGGCTTCTCTGGCGAACTTGTCAGGCCTCTCTTTCATTCGATGAAAATGCAAACAATGTCACGGCAGCAGCCACACAAAGCAGCCTCACAAGGCATTTTGCAGAACAACGGAGACAAAACAACAAATAAAACCAAACCATTTCCTTTCCCCCCAAGTATATGTGAAAAGTGCAGGCGGAGCAGGAAGCAGTCTGACTGGAAACAAAGATCTTCCTTAGCTCCCTGTCCTGGTCCCCAGTCTGGTTAGCCGGCAGTGGCACAGCACCTCTCAGGATAGAACTGGTCTCCTGAGGAATACAGTACGAAACGAGGGGACCATCTTGCTGGAGATGCTGCTTGGGCCAGCTGGATAATGGTCCTCACGGACAGCTGCCAACTTGCGCTTTGTTTTGCTAGTTTTTGAGTTCTTCTCACCAAGTGACGTATTTGTGCTGTGGCACGGCTATCCCGAGGAAGCACTAGGGCTTGGAATTCTGGGTTTGTGTGGTTCATTTGTTAAGAACCTGAAAATTCATAGTTAAAAAAAAAATCTCTTGGATGGGGGTTGGGGGTGGGCAGGGCACAGAGATAAAACAGACTACAGAGGTCAAACCTCAACATTGCTCAGTTCTCCATCCAAGGAAGAGAACCTTCAATGTTGCACGAAGTCTCCACTATTTCCTCCTGAATTCTCAATAGGTAATAAATGCCCCAAACTGAAGCTAATAATTTCTCAGACTCAACAGACATGGCTCTCTGCACATAAGACAAACCTTGATGTTCAATTGGTGGGACTTGTGCCGGGGAGGCTCGATCATGGGTCTGGAATTTATAAACAGGCCACTCTCCCCTTTCTTCCACCTCTCCCAGCCTCCTTCCAAACTCTGACAAGTGAATTCAGAGAGCTGACGACTCAGTCACGATGACATCAACCGTGCTGATGGCCAAGAGTGAGAAATTGGCAGTTTGGAAATCTTTTGCCTAGAGACACGGTGCAATAATAAAAGCTATACCTCAGCCGAGTACTAACCTAAATTACTTTGTTATTAATGAAAGAGATAAAACCACGTTTTCATGAACTTTTTTCATAAAGAAAAGAACATGTTGCCAGGAATCTCGTAAATTGAATGTGTCATCGTTCTAGAATAGTTCGCTCAGAGATGGAGTTTATGAATAATCTCTCCGATCAAGACTGTTTCACCAGCAATGGGGGAGATGGCTGCCAGAGAACACAGAAGAAAGCCTCCTCACAAGTAGCAGAAAGCGTTGCTAGGCGGGCTCGGCGTACTCCCTGGCGGTGAGACGAGGAAGGGATCCCAAGTGTCTTCAAGTAGGAGAGCAGCCATGCCTGCTAACACTGTTCTTCACCTCTGACCAGCCATGTGAGTCGCACACCTCACTGGCCCAGCACAGGTATGTCTTCCTGACCAGCCCGGCAAACCTCCTGACCTCACTGGCCAAGGGGCCCCTGCATGTAAAGCAGACCTATAGGTAGCTTGGTACAGACATTCGCATTCCCCAAGTTGTTCTTTTCACCATCTCCTCTCTGGTTTTTTCTTTTCTGCCTCCTTCTCTGGCTGCCTTCCAGCCCTGAGTGCTGGAAGGAGTAAACACGACACCACCACCCAACCAACGCCCAGAGCTCACTGTCAAGGAGCCCTCTAGGCCAAGGTAGATGCCCACTGTGAGTTTCTGAGGCTGGAACTCTTTAGGAGAATGGAAAGCTCCATCACCCCAGGAGTGGCTGGTGATGGGGACCTGCAGCCCAACATGGAACTATTCTTCCCCCGGGTGCTTTCACACACCCAAAGGAGCAGAATCCTCACCCACAGGTAGTTTTATTTTTACTTTATTTTCTTCAGTTACATATTTTCTTTCTATTATAAGACATGTAATACTTTATTCTAGGTCTCTTCCACGTTCTCTTCCAGTAGGATCCCACCCTCCTGGGAATAGACACTCCACCCAGGAATGACAGATCTGTAGATTTGGGCACACCTACCCAATCAAACACTTTTTTATTTATGCTTTTTTATCGCTTCTGGGCCTTTTGGCTAAGATCAAGTATAGCATTTATGCTTTTTATTTATTTTCTGTTTTCCTTTGAGCACACAGACCAGTCAGCATTCACGCTGCCATAGCAACAGAACTTCAACACCTACACCCAAACCGCACTGAATTTTTTTATCTGTTGCCTTCCTCTTCTGTACACATCCACACTTTTTATCCTTCATTTTTCTTTGCAATTTTCTTTCCTTTTCTTACCTTCTTCCCATTCTTTTTTCTTCCCTCTCTACTTCTTTCTTATTTTTAATAATACTTCTCTATAAGTTTATTTAATAATACCTCTTAGAGAGAAGGAGTATTATTAAAAAATGAAAAAGAAAGAGATACAAGATGGACAAGCAAAAAAAAAAATAAATTGGTTTCCTAGGCACCAAAACATACTCCAGGTGGATCAGAACCTACGTGCAAACTCTAGAGCTAGAGTGATAGTCAATGAGAAAATTGGACAAACTTAAGGGCTACCAAGTATAATCAAGGAAACACATACAGTTGAAGGCAAAATAGATAACTGGCACCTGTTAAAAACTTACATGTATATCTTCATAAAAGAGTAATACAAGGACCCATGGATTGGTGTTAAAAAAAAAAACTTTTAGCAATGACATAATGAACAAGGACTAATTACTAAATACTTTGCAACATCTAATAAGAAAAAACAAATAACCCCAGTAAAAGCTGGGCAAAGAACATGTATAAAGGTCTCAGAAGGGCCAATTCTCATGCCTCAGAAACACATGAGGAACTGCTCATGATCACCAGTTATTCAAGAAATGCAAAGCAAAACAAAATATCATATTATACCCACATCGATTGCCCAATTAAAAACCACCGCAACAACAGAGAATAACAAATGCTGGAGAGGGTACAGAGAGACTGGAATTCCTATACACTGCTGACAGACTTTAAATATATACAAACATTTTGTAAAGTGTTATTAGATGCCATCAAATCATTTCCGACCCATAGCAATTATATGCACAACAGAACAAACCTGCCCTGTCCCGCTTCCTAAATTGTCGCAATGCTTGAATTCCCTGTTGCAGTCATTGTACCAAGACTGATCCTTGACGTCCTTCTTCTTTCCCCCGCTCTTTACCAAAATGATGTCCTCCAGGCACCGGTCATTCCGGAACACGTGTCTGAAGGATGGCCGATGGAATCTCACCATCTGTGATTGCCAGAGGATTTTATGAAGGTGGAGGGGTGGAGGCCAACCAATCCAGCAGGTCACAGTCTGATGGGGCCTCCTTGGGGGTGTGACCTTCTCATAAAGTGGGCCCTGGGAATCTCCTTTGCTCGCTCCTCTTTCACCTTTCTGCTTGCCTGGCATACCTGAGAGCTGCCGGATCCCTGTCATCTTTTTCAAAACGGATCCACACGACTCTGCACCTACTGGTCTGTGATCTTCCTGCATCCGGCATCATTGCATTGGCAGTGTGAGTTCCAGGGATTTATGGGCTAGTTTTATGGACCCTGGTTTGGGGTTAATGCTTTCAGTGCAGCTTAGGCTTCTATCTTTAGTGTCATTGGTTTTTGCTCTTAGGCTACTTTCTGAAATAGAATGTCACACAGTTTCTTTTTGGTAGAGTGCCTGTGTATTTTTTTTCCCATCTTCTTTGATGCTTTCTGTGTCATTCAATATTTCCCCCACAGAATTTTTCAATATTACAATTTGAGGCTAGACTATTTCCTTGAGTTCTTTCAATTTAAGATATGCTGGGAGTGTTCTTATTTAGTTTTTCTGACTGTAGCTCTTTGCACATCTCATTATAATATATTGCTTTTTCGCCTTGAGCTACCCTTTAGCATTTTCTGTCCAGTTCTTTAACTCCATCATTTTTCCTCATTTGCTCTAGCACTCTATGATTAAAAGCAAGTTCCAGAGTCTCTTCTGACATCCACTCTGATCTTTTCTTTCTTTCCTGTCTTATTCAGTACTTTTTGATTTCTTCATAAATAAGATTCTTGATGTCCTCCAGCAGCTCCTCAAATCTTCTGTAGTGTTCAGTGCAGCAAAGCTGTTCTTGCGATAGTCTCAAAATTCGAGTGGGATAGATTTAGGGTTGTATATTGGCTCTTGCAAGCTTGTTTTTATATTCCTTAGCTTTAATTTGAATTTACATATGAGCAATTGATGGTTTATTCCACAGTCAGCCACTAGCCTGGTTTTAGTTGCTGATATTGATCTTTTCCAGCATCTGTTCACTGATGTATAACTCTGCATTCCGTTAGAGTAGTCCAAGTGTGTGGTCAATTTTTGTGTTGTTGAAAAAAGGTATTTGCTAGGAATAAGTCATTGGTCTTGTAAAATTCGGTCTTGTAAAATTCTATCATGTGATTGCCAGCTTTATTTCAATCACCAAGACTATATTTTCCAATCACTGCCCTTTCTTCTTTGTTTGCAACGTTTGCATTCCAATCATCAATAATTATGAACGCATTTTGATTGTATGTCTGATCAATTTTAGACTAAAGATATTGGAAGAATTCTTCAATTTCCTTATCTCTAACTTTTGCAGCATTGATTTGTATGTATACAGATAGACATTATCCTTTATAGACAACACTGTATCAAGGTTGACTTTGAAATGTCCTTTTTTTGGTTTGGTTTTGTTTGGGGGGGGGGGGACATCACTGCCCTCTGGTAGAAGTAGGAGGCCCAGTTTTGCTCCTGGAAAGCTGCTGCTGGATTTGAACCACTAACCCAGTGGGCTGCAGTCCCACACACAACCACTATGCCATGGCTGAGTGGGGCTCAGCCATGAAATGTCCTTTTTAGACATTAATGCAATGCCATTCCTCTTGATTGTATTATTCCTGGCATAGCAAACCATATGGTTTTCTGATTTAAAATGGCCAATACCAAACCATTTAAGCTCACTAATGCCTATGATTTCAGTCTTTATGCATTCCTTTTCACTTATGCATTTCAAATTCATTTGAATTTGATGGATTCAAGTTTACCTAGATTTATAATTTTTCTGTTCAAGTGCTGAATTTTAGTAGATTTTTGCAACTGTTTCTTCTTACTTTGAGTTATGCTCTATCAACAAATGAAGATCCCCAAAACTTCATCCCACAGGCTTGGCACTACCTAAGAGTGATGAGATGCTACCTAAAGCAATTGGGAATAGAAATATCATACAACACAACAACACCATCGCTCAGCACATACTCTAAAGAAGTAAGAGATTGAGGACAAAAATATACATCCTCTACCATGTTCATTGCAGCATAGTTCACCACAGCAAGAAACTGGGAACAGCTCAAATTCCTATTAGTAGAAGAATGGATAAAGCAACTCTGGTACATAGACACAGTGGAATATTACGCATCCCTAAAAAAACAATGATGAGACCATTAAGTACCTCATGACATGGATGAAGCTGGAAACTATTATGCTGAGTGAAGTTAATCAATCACAAAAGGGCAGATATTGTTTGAGCTCACTACTACTCCAAGAAAAGGGTACACTTCTGCTCTTAGGGCATGAGTTCTAAATCAATTTCCTGGCATCTATGAACCACATTTTACCCCTTTTACATGCACATCTTAAAAACTATTTTGATGGAAGAGTCCTTACCTCAGTTGTGTTCAGTTTCTCAAGATGGGGGGAGAGGGAGGAGACTGTTTAGTTGCCATCTTACAAGATGGTGCTAAGATCACTCCAAATCAAGAGAAATGTCCACCAGAGTGATAAGCAAAACTTACACAAAATCCAAGTCAAGATGGGGGGAGGGAGCCATATGTATTATTGGGAGAAGATGATGACACTTCTGTTGGTGGGTGAACTGGGTGAAATAACTTCTAATTGGAGGAAAATACATAGGACCTCAAAGGAGAATATGCTCAGTTCTATGATTCTCATTAGGCAGTTTTTACCTAGTTCCTATCCAGCAAAGGTGAACCAGGCCATGTGCTGTAGACTCTGTCCTTTCAAGGCATACAGCATCTATCACAGGCCACACCAAAAGAATCCAATGTGGAAACTCTATGAAGCAAATTGGGCTTTCTCTCAAAAGTACCAGGATCAGATGTAAGGAACTGACATATTCTCTTGGACTTGAGGCTGCAATGCCTTAATGTGAGAACAAGCAGATGGCTGCTATCCCAACCTGATGAAATTGGAGAACATTGATCTTTGGTTCAGGTCTCTTGCTTAGAGGGTACCCAATGAATGGTGAAATAAAAGTACTATATATTTTCTATTTCCGTGCTCTCCTTGCCTTCTTATGACTTGCATTGGTATGGCAGGCAAGGTTCTGAAAGTTTATTCCTCCCAACTCCATTTTTCATGTAAAGTGCATCTCTCCTTTAAGAGTTTATTCAGTACAAGAGAATAATCGATGTACTGTGGTATGAAACACTCACCTATACATATGAAGACTATATAAACATATTCAAAACCATATATATATATATATATATATATGGCTCACACTTAATTCTAGACCCAATTTAAGAATTTCCTGTGACATGACCAAACTCAGTAATTGTCTTCATGAGATCACTGAAGAACTGGGTGCTATGACAAAGTGTGGTGAAGAAACTACATCAGGTCTGGCTATCAAAAAGAATAGTGTCTAAAGTCATCAAGGCTTATCTTAAAACAAGCAGCCATCTAAGTGAGGTGACAACTAAATCCACGTGGAAAAATATACCAGCCCATGTGATTCAAGGATTATAAATAATAGGTCCAAATTCAATGGAGGGAATAGTATCAGAGTTTAAATTGTGAACACTAAGACTGCAGAAGGCAAGAGATAGCACTGAAAAGTCAATATCCATTTGCAGGGTCACCAAGTAAATTAAACCTCTGGTGAATCCCCTCTGATCATAGCCCAGGAGTATGAATGCCTTTGCTATCAGAACTGAAGGGGGCAGATGCAGTTAGGTTAACATATAACAGCTTGTCATTTGATTTCTCTTTTGATTTCAAGTTGATTCAGCTTTTAATATTTTCTGCTTTCTTTTTGATTGAAGTCTTTCTATATTTTATTTAATCATTATTACTGTTATATTTTGCTTGTGTTTTTATGATTTCCTGTATATGCAATCAAGGAGAGATAAATCTATAGAGACAGTAACTGGATTAATAGTTAACTACTGCATGACTGAAAAGTTGGGGGGGGGTGCAGAAAAAGGAGCTGGCATCACTGAGTATGAGAAGAAAATGCTCTGAAACTGATTGTGGTGATGATCTCATGGCCTAGCTGAATATGACTGAAAGATTAAATTATGTGACGTGGATTATATGGCAATAAAACTCTCAAGAATTCTTTACCTTCAGTATTTTTCTATTATGAGCAGTGCTGTTGCGAATATTTTTGCTAATCCATTCCAAAGCACATATCTGGGCTTAGAGGAATTACTGAGAGATAGTCAATGTATTTGCTCAGACTTAGAAGATAATGTCCAATTGTTTCTCAAAGTGCTTGCACTAATTGATGCTATCAGCAGCAGCTCCAGTTGTTTCCAAATCTTGACTGATACGCAGCAGTTTCAGACCTGTATGTGCAGATGATTTGAAGGAGAGTCTTGCCTCACGTAGTATCCTTGAAGCGTTCTCACCAGTTCTCTTTGTGTCCCCTGCCCTGTTAAATCCAGCCTCTGCCTGATACTGTTAATATTTGCTAGATATCCTAGCCATCTACACTATAGAATAATGAAGTCACAAAAGATGGCATGTGGTATGCTATTTTTATAAGGCTTATAAATAAGCAAAATGGAATCAATAAATTGTTAAGCATTGCATACTTAAAAGGCAAATGATAAATCTCAAACTTAAAAGCTGTCCTCTTTGAGAAGTGGAAGGAAAAGGCAGAGTAGAATTAGTCAGGAATATAGTGTTGACGGTATTTTCGCGTTGGTATTATGTTTTCTAATATACACATAGGGAACCCTGATGGTGCAGTGGCTACGCTAGCCAAAAGATTGTGGTTAGAAGACGCTAGCAACTCTGTGGGAGAACCAAACCCCATTCACTCACTCACTCACTCACTGGTTTACTCACAAGCTCACCGACTCACTGCCTCACTCACTCATTCATTCACTCACTCAGTAACTGATTCACTCACTCACTCACTCACTATTTACTCATTCACTGACTCACTCACTCACTCACTCACTCATTGACTCACTTAGTCACTGACTCACTCACTGATTCACTGTCTGACTCACTCACTAACTCATCACTCATTTATTCATTCACTCACTCACGGACTCACTCACTCATTTCCTCACTCACTCATTTCCCCATTCACTGACTCACTATTTCACTCACTCATTCACTACTCAGTCCTGACTGACTCACCAACTCACTCAATCACTCAATCACTGATTCACTCATTCACTCACTGGCTCAGTCACTGACTCACTCATTTACTTACCAACTCAATCATTGACTTACTCACTGACTCACGGACTCACTCACTGTGATGGAGTTGATTTTAATTCATAGTGACGCCATAGGACAGGGTAGAACTGCTCCACGTGGATTTTTAAGACTCTAAACTCTTAACAGAAAAGAAAACTTCACCCTGCTCTCCTGAGGAAGAGCTGATGGTTTAAACCTGTAGTACTTGCTGTTAGCACCGCTGTAATGCACAATTGTAACTTGCTTCTGTAAAAATGATAGCAGCCTAAGAACATTGTGGCCTAGTTCTGCTCTGTCATGTTGGGTCACTCTGAGTCAGAGGGAAGTCTGCTGGTGTAATGAGTGATGAATTGGGTTGCTCACTCCAAGGCCAACAGTTCAAAATCACCAGGAGAAAGAGAAGGCTTTCTACTTCCCAAACGATTTATAGTCTTAAGAACCCACGGGGGCAGTTCAATTCTGTCCTTTGGGTCACTAGGGGCAGAATCAATTCTATGAAAATGAGATGATGCAGAATCAACACAATGACATACAACAACAAAGTCTTATATTTCATGTGAAGGGCTTAGCCTAAAGATGGCACCTTTAGTACATGTTTGGCAAGAAGAACTCTGAACTTAAAGGTTTCGGAGGGAAAAAATAGGCAGTAAGTACGCATTTTTATTGTTGTGCTATAATTCTTGTATAATTTTGATTCTCTGTAATCACTTTCAGATACAGGGTATGGTACTGGGAAGGAAGACAGGACGTAACACTTATTGAGCACCAAATATACTCGGGGATTTATGCAAAACATGCTAAGTTTTTATTCCATTGTCACAAAGGTCCTGGAGGTAGACATAGTTGCACTTGTTTATTGCTATTATAATTGTTCACTTAAATATGAGAAAGCATGGGTCAAGTGACCAATGATGTAGAAACTGAAGGATTCTATTAACTTCTCCAGGTCAAATGTGAGCTCCAAGTGCACTGAAACTCAGAGTGATTGGAACACTGAAGTTGGAAACAAAGAAAAGGATCCAAACCCCAAACCAAATTCCCAGCCATAGAGTCAATTCTGATTCAGAGTGACGCTATAGGACAGAGTAGAACTGCCCCTTTGGGTTTCCAAGACTACAAATCTTTCCAGTCACAGAAAGTCTCATCTTGCTCTCAAGGAGTGACTTGTGAATTTGAACTACTGAACTTACTCTTAATAGCCCAACAGGTCACTCAGCGTTCCTAGAGGAAGGGTCAGTAGTTGAGCAATATGGCCTTGGTGATAGAAATCAATCTGGACACGACTTGATAGAATTTTGCAGCACCAATGACTTGTTCATTCAAATACCTCCCTCCATGATTGGCTACTCTCTCTGTGGACCTCAGACAATGGAATAGGCAGGAATCAAATTAGCTTCATCTGTGGGAGAGCCAATGGAGAAACAACATCACCAGTCAAAACAAGAAGTGGGGACATAGAAAGTTTGCTATCCTGTGCACTACACCTGGGTGGGAAATAAGCATCATTCACAGTCCAATTTGTAAAGCTAGGCTCTCCAATCAAATCAGTTTCCTGCTAATCACAGGAAGTGGGACTGTTAAGTGCAGGGAGCAGGGACTCCATCAGCTGAAACAGTCTCTACACTCAACTCTGTCTCTAGGGAGGATGTTAATATTCTTTTCTTGGTTAAATCTTGTTGTAAGGAAAATATTTTACTTCAACTCATGGTTAACTCAGGGTCTCAAGCAGTGTACTTAAGGCCTTTAAGTTACATTTAGAGTATAAAAATTGCTTACATAGTTTAAATATAAGATAATAATATAGCAAATATCTTTAGTCCCACCACACTATTTTTTTTAAAAAAATGTGTTCTCCCTGCTTTCTTATAAAAAATGAAACATTAGCAGATCAAATTTGAATAATGTTTGCTCACTACTTTTTATCTCTTTTCTCTGTAGTATTTTCTAATCCCTACAAGGTATCTGTGACTACATTTTGCTATACATGTTTCTCCTCCATGTTTGTTTTTTTTCTTTATTACATATTTATGTGTCCAAAAGGGCATGTGGGTTTATCTTCTTTATTTTTTGAAATTAACATACATTTCATCACTCTCTACAGGTGAGATAGTTAGGTTTATTGTGGCAACTTGGCCTTTGCAGGAATATACAGGCAGAGAAAAATCAGTTTGCAGCTTGACTGGAGGGCAACTGAGATAAATGCCTTTCTGAGACCAGGCTCCCATCTCTCTTGCTCCCTGGTGATCTGAGCAGCATGCTGCTGCTTGAGCCAGCCCTTTGTCTCACTGTGTGCTCTATTACATATGGACCAAGCCAACCTGTGAATCACGTCACCGTGTCATGTATCACTAGAACTTGTATCGCATCAGGGCTTGCTTTTATTATCCTCTTGCAATACTGACTGTTGCTGTCCCACCCTACTGTCTACTGCCTGCAGGGGCAACTCTGCCTGCCTTGCCTGATGGCAGACTCTGCTGTCTGCTTCTTTGGCCTTGAACAAGCAACCTTCCTGAGTTGAAGTACCTTAAGTATATTGACTGTTCCATGAAAGTGAGTTGAACTGAGCTTTCTCTATTTCTGTGTGGACTAATTAGCTATAATATTCCTTCTCATTATATAAACCTATCCACATATATAGGTTGTGTTATTCTGGGTAGACAAGAGAAACAAATTCATAGACATACATATGTGTCTAAGAAAGAGGTTTATATAAAGAGCAATTGTACATTAAGAAAACATCCTTGTCTAGTCCAAATCAAGTCCATAAGTCATTTCTGATATCTCTCTATAATGTCTTATTCAGACTCACGAAACACATGCAATGACGTTGAATGCAGGAAGAACACAGGCATGTGGGTGGGGATTCTTGTGGATCCAGTGGTTTTGTAGGTATTTCAGTGCAGGCAGGGTTCTCCACATGGCTTCTCTCCCTCCAGAGGTGGGACTCCGTCAGTCTCTCTTCATGTTTCTTCTCAACAGGGACGTCTCACAGGAGTGAGAATGTGTCTTGTCTCCATGGAGCGATTTATATCTAGACTCCACCTCTTCACTCTGAATCCCAATATTGACACCAGATTATTTAATGACTATATATATATATATGTGTGTGTGTGTGTGTGTGCGTTCTGGTTTTCTCTCCAGAACCCTGTCTTATATAGTATGTTTTTTCTGAAACTTCCTTTTTCATACATTTTGTTTGTGAGATCCATCCATGTCAATACAGATCACTAGATAATTCATTATCATAACTGTGTCATAGAATTCTATAGTACAAATATTCCATACTATAGATATGCAATGTTTTAGCCATTCTTCTACTAATGGATATGTATATCTGTGCTAGTCTGGGTGGACTAGAAAAACAAACTCATAGATACATATATATAAGAAAGACTTTTGTGTAAAAGAGCAAATACATAGTGAGAAAACATCCCAGCCTGGTTCAGATGAAGTCTTTAAGTCTTTAAGTTCAATATTAGCTCATATGTCTGATATCAATCTATAAATTCCTCTTTGGTTTCATGAAACACATGCAATGATGCCAAATGCAGGAAGATCAGAGGCCATTGGGTGGAAAGTCTTGTGGATTCAGTGGTGGTAGAAGCATCTCAGCACTGGCAGGGATTCCCACATACTTCCTTCCGGGTTCTAGCATAGCTCCATGTGTCTTATCTGCAGGAATGTCTCATAGGAAGTGAGCCTGCATTCTGCCTCCAGCAAGCTATTTATATCTTTAGTACCTCCAAATAAGGGATGATATTCAATATGGTAGTGATAATGTATGCCATATAATGGTATATAACTGTACATCTCTCCCACATCCTGGATCCCTTGACATTACATTATTAGCATCAAATCAGTTACAGAGGAAGTATTTGCAGAAATAGTATTTGCAGAAGTACTTGCTACAAATCAGGGTTTGACTTATTATTTTGTTGATTGTTTAGACCAGAGCTAGGCAAGCATTTTAAACAAATGTACATATTATACCAGATGGCTTCGAAAAGTTTGTGGAATATGGAATTGAATGATGATGGGATTTTCCCACAGATGTTTTGAAGGCACCTCACATTCCAGGCATTGAAGCATTTATATATTCTGTATTGCTGCTTCTACTTCACCTCTTCCTGCTCCACCTCTTTCTTCATGGTCTGCAGTTTGCTGATCGCCTGCTCTGAATGTAAGGAGGCTATGGAGAAAATAGTAATAATGCAGACTACACTTCAAAGTGTTGTGCATATCACTTTTACTTGTGAATAGCAGGAAGAATGAGGAAATCTAATGGTCAAAAACTATTACCCGATTCAGCTCATTAAAGAAGTTATTCATATCCTTGACTGACCAGTGAATTTTGATCTATGTTTTCATTATTTTAGTTACATCTTACTCATGAATGCATATGAAAATATTAACTGACATTAATTAAGATCCTTACCTGGAAATCTAGTTGTTGAATACTCACCAGCACACCATGGGTCATCCCCAAGATGGCTGTGCAAAAAAGAATATTTATCTGTTTCATTGAGATGCTGAATTAAGTATACTTAAAGTACATCTCTCTCATATATCCAATCAGAATTATGAATTTATTAAATGCTGATGACAGAAGATCTGAACTAACTGTGATATGACACCAAGACAACATACGTAAAGAAAGTAAAAGGTCATAAAAAGACAAAAAGAAAGAGATATCAAAGTGGATACCCAACAACATTCTGAAACTTTCTTTTGATTATAGACTAGCCAAAGAATGAAAGACATGATGAAACAAAAGAGCTGAATAGAAAAAATTTAAAGGGAATTTTGCAAAGATGAAATAAAGTATTATGATAAAATATGCAAAACGCTAGAGTTAAAAAAAAAAACCAAAGGGAAGAACATGTTTCATAAATGTCAAGCTAAAAACTAAGAAAATCCAAGCCTTGAGTTTCAATGTTTAAAGATTCTGTAGGTTAAATATTGTATGATGCAGGAAGCATCAAAAGATGATGGAAAGAAAAAAAAAGTGGTGGAAAGAATACACAACCATTGTATCAAAAAGAATTGGTAAGTATCAAACATTCTAAGATCTAATATATTACTGATAACTGGTAGTACTGAATGCAGAAGTGCAAGTTACATTGAAATCACTATCCAAAAATGAAACTCCAGGAATTGATGGGATATCAACTGAAATGTTTCAACTAGCACTCATTTGTCAATATCAGGAAATATGGAAGATAGTTACCTGGCCAACCAAACTAAAAGAGTGTAAGGAGTGTAAGGATTCATGCCAAGGGAAGGTAAGCCACCAGAATGAAGGCACTATTGAACAATATCATAATGCCTCATGCAAGCAAGGCTTTGCTAAAGATCATTCAAAAATAGTTGGAGCAGAACGTCGACATAAATTAAAGTGGAATTCTGAAAAGATCAAAGGATTAGGAATGCCATTGCTGATGTCTGAAGATCTAAGATGAAAAGGGAGAATTCCAGTTATGTTTGTTTTCTTGTGCTTTATTGACTATGCAGAGGTATTTGACTATGGATTCTGACAAATTGTAGATCATATTGAGAAGAATGAGAGTGCTGGATCATTTTGTGACTCTGCACATGGACCAAGAGCCATTCATTCAAATAGCACAAGGCAATGCTGGGGCTAAAATCAGGAAAAGTATGAGTCAGGGTTGCATCCTTTACCATACTTATGCAAATGGCTGAGAAAATCATCAGAGAAACTGGAGTGTATCAAGAAGATTCAGACTTCAGGATTGGAGGAAGGCTTATTAACAATATTTTACATGCAGATGACACAATATTACTTGCGAAATCAAGGAGGACTATAAGTATTTGCTATGAGAACTACATCTTTCAGTATGGATTGTGACTTATAAAGAACAGCAGAATCCTCACAATTTGATCAATAGATAGGAATGGGGTACTAACCCACCGAAGGGGAGTGTATTGTTTATATCTCCACAAGAAAAGAGGGACCAAACTTAAACCTGGTGATCCAGAATGTGAGTACAGTGTGACAACATAGAGCAGGGAACCAGTGGAGGGATCTGAGGACCCAACCCCTATCCCAACTACATGGACAGCTGAGGGTAGTTGTCTTTGGAAGTCACCAATGAAGTTACATTTTGGGGAGTGGGACATGCCTGATCAGAACACACAAGAACAAATGAAGTGGGGAGAAAGAGAGAATGGAGTGCATCCTGGCCCACTGAGTCTTCAGGATAATATTCCCACTCAGAACAGCCCATGCACAGAATGGACCATATTGCAGGCCCCACTATGAATAAAGGCATCCTTCGCTGACACAAGGCCCTATAGTGGAGAAACAGGGTTGGGGTTGTACCCTGTCTGACCCAACCACACCATGGCAAAACACTAAGGGTGTGCAACAGAGCATGGAATTCCTGAAGAAGTGCCCAGGGTATACTTTGGGGCCAGGGTGTGACACCCCATCAGACTCAACCAGGGGACACTCCTGGAGGTCAATTAATAGACCTTGAACTATTTACAGGTTTTTATTTTGTTATTATTATTATTTGCTTATTTATATGTATATGTACATGTATTTTTTTCTTTTTTGGACATGTTTGTTGTTGTTGTTGCTATTATCACTGTTTTATTTTCTTTGGTTGTTATCTTAGGATGCCTTTTTTTTTCCTAGCACATATTGTTATCTCTGCAGGTCTATCTAGATAAGATAGACTGGATGAACAGTTTGGAGGTGAAAATGACAGGACTGATGGTTCCGGGGGGGACATGGGAGATGAGGAGGAGGCAGAAAGAAGGTGGTGTTGACCAACCCAGGGATAAGGGAACAAAAAGAGATTCAAAATCAGTGACAAGGTGGGTGTTAGAGGCCCAATAGGGACTGAGCAAGAGTAATGTAACAGAGAGAAAATACTGAAACCCTAATGGAGACTGAGCATGATAGTGGGACAAAAGGAAAGTAAAAGGAAATAGAGGAAAGAATTGGGGGCTAAAAGACATTTATGGAGGTCTAAATACAGGCATGTACATAGGTGAATATATTTGACGGGGAAATAGATCTATGTGCATACATTTATAGGGTTAGTACTAAGACAGCAGAAGGGCATTGGATCTCCACCCAGGTACTTCCTCAATGCAAGGAGACTTTGTTCTATTAAATTGGCATTCTATGATGCTCACCTTCCTGACACCATCACTGAAGAAAGCAAATGTGTGCATAAGCAAAAGTGATGAAGAAAGCTGGTGGTGCCCAGCTATCAAAAGATGTAGTGTCTGAGGTCTTAAAGGCTTGAAAGTAGACAAGCAGCCATCCAGCTCTGAAGGAAAAAAACCCACATGGGAGAAGTACACCAGTCTGTGTAATGACAAGGTGTCGAAGGGATCAGGTATCAAGCATCAAAGAACTAAAAATCATATCATTGTATACCCACCTTCCTGATATGCTCGCTGATGACAAATGTGTGCATAAGCAACTGTGGTGAAGTAAGCTGATGGTGCCCTACTATCAAAAGACATATCATATCATCTGGAATCTTAAAGGCTTAAAAGTAAACAAGCAGCCATCTAGTTCAGAAGCAACAAAGCCTGCATGGAAGAAGTACACCAGCCTGTGCAAGAACAAGATGTTGAAGGGATCAGGCATCAGGCATCAAAGAACTGAAAATTACATCATTTTAAATAAGAATGATTTCAGATTGGGGACCCAAAGTCCATCAATAGGTAAAGCAACAGCCACTTACAGAGGGGTTGTAGGGAGGAGATGAACCAGTCAATGTTTCCTTAAACCCACTATCATGATTGCAATTCTACAAATCCAGCTAGACCAGGGGATATACACTGGAGCTGGAAACAGGGGTAATTAAGAAGAGAGGATCCTTTCAGAACCAGGGGTGAGAGTGGTGGTGCCAGGAGGGTGGAGGGAAGGTGGAGTAGAAAGGAGGAACCTTTTGTAGGGATCTTTATATAACCTCCTCTCTGAGGTATGGACAATGGGGAAGTGGGTGAAGGAACACATTGGATAGTGTATGATGACAAATAATGACAATTTGTAAATTGCTAATGGTTCATGAGACGAGGTGGGTGGGAGGGAAGGGCAATATGGGGAGCTGGTACCGGGGTTCTAGGTAGGAGGATATTTTGAGAAAGATAAATGTGCAATAAATGTGCAAATGTGTTCTGCATACAATTGACATATGTATTCATCATAATAGGAGTTGCATGAGCCCCCAATAAAATGATTTTTTTAAAAAAGATTATAGTGAGGGCTCAAGTAAAAGTGTTTTGGAAATGATGGAAATGTTTTGGAAATATGCTTGATACATTGATGTATGAAATGTTATAAGAACTGTAAGAGTTCCCAATAAAATGACTTAAAAAATACGGGAAAAAAATGGTGAAAAGGTGGAAGCTTCAAAGATTTCATCTTGTTTCAATCTGAAAATCAATGCTCATGGAACTCAATACATCAAATGAGTTATTACATTGGGGAGTTCACTGAATAAGAATTCTCTAAAGTATTGGGGAAAAGGATGTCACTTTGAGGACTAAGATGTCCCTGACCCAAGGCATGGCATTTTCAGTGACCTCACATGCATGTGAAAGTTTGACCTTGAACAAGGAAGACCTCAGAAGAAGCGATGCATTTGAATCATGGTATTGGTGAAGATAGTGAAAGTACTGTGGATTGCCAGAGAACAAACAGATCTATGTTGGAGGGATTCCAGCCAGAATGCTTCTACAAGGTGAGGATGGTGAGACTTCCCCCCACATATTTTGGACATGCTATCGCGAGAGACCAGTCTCTGGAAAAGCACACCATGCTTGGTAAAGTGGAGGACCAGTGGGAAAAAACAAGTTCCACGATGAAATAGATTCATCATGCTGGAGCGACAAAAAGAGGTGGCTCAAGCCTAAGGATGAGTGTGAGGACGGTGCAGGTTTGCTTTGGTTTGGTTGTGCATAAGTTGGCTATGAGTTGGACCAAAAGCAACAGACCCTAACAACAACAACAACCAAAATGTCCCCAGTCTCTCTTTACATATCTAGCAAAGTTTGTCACATCTGGAACAAAAGAGGAAATTGACTGCATGAAAAGCTCTGAGCATCCCTGGAGATCTCAGGGTCTCAATACCAAAAACACCCCTAAAATTCTAAGAACCAGAAGCAGTGTGTCCACATCCCATAAGAGGACCTAGCATGTCACTCTGGGACAATTGTTTATTTGTGTTACTATCCTCTGCATCTGACCGGGAAGTCTGTTCCTGCAGTCTCTGACCTCCATGCTAATGGTGTCCATCTACAGAGTGGTTGGACAGCACGCCAATCCCCTCAGAATGACCTGGCCTGACTCCACTGGCCTTTCCTTTCCATGTCTCATGCAATGTGTCTGAACTAGAGGTGCTGCTGCGGTCTCATCACAGACTCAGAAAGCATTTGATGAGGGATCGGGATGCCAAAGGAAGGGTCTTGGACTATCTGTTGAACTGCCAACAAGACCTATGTGTTTAGGTAGGTCTTTTGTACTGCAGAGTTCCATTGAATGGAGACAATGTCTTTCTTTCTCTTTAGTATTTGCTGTTTCTCGGGGTGAGGGGGGTGGGGTAGGCATTGATCTCATCCTTCTAGAATGTGTCTTGATCGGGGCACCATGAGCATTCTTCTCGATTGTCTCAAGGCCACACTCTGGGCCCCAGGTACATGGTAGGCATTCCTCCACCCGGTCACATGGGTGGGTTGCCTTCTACTCTGCTGAGTGCAGATGCCCCAAAGAGCTGCCCCATGCAAACAAGGCCCCCCCCCCCGCTGTTGCCCCTGCCAATAGACTCAGCGGTTCTCAACCTTTCACAGGGGTTCCTGATTCATAACAGGAGCACAATTACAATTATGAAGAAGCAACAAAAATCATGTTATAGTTGGGGGGCACCATGACATGAGGAGCTGTATGACATGGTCACAGCGTTAGGAC
>PVJH01007236.1:0-94615 GCA_004026705.1 Nesogale talazaci
GCTAGTCGGGGGGGGGGGGGGGGGGGGGGGGGGGGGGGCGTGTGGGGGTGCAGGCGCGGGAGCCCGTGCCGGTGCAGCGCGGCCGCCGAGGTGCCTGTGCCAGTCCCCACGTGCTCGTCACCTCGGCGTCGACTCGCCAGTCCTCGGCGGGCACCGCTTCCGGGGGTCGGGGAGGAGTCGCTGCCCGCGGCCCGCTGCCTGTGGGCCTGGCTTTCCAAACGGCACCTTTAAGGGAGTGTGCCCCTGCAAGGAGAACTGCCGCAGAGGGTGCCCCTGCAGGAAGCCCCCGCTGGCCAACGAGTGCTTTTTGTTTTTAGGGGAACGCATGCAAGTCTTGTGAAAGCCGCGAGCTCGCTGTACAGTACGGAATCGTTAGCGAGCGGGGTTGCCCCATCGGCACATCTCTAAGTGCACATTATCTTTTGGCTTAGGTATTTACTGCCACGGAGTAGTAGTTACACACTTCGGTGCTTATTCGGGAATCTCTGTGTACTCTTAAGAGTTCTGGGCAGTATGACATGTAAAAGAGTGTAAAATTATAAATCGATTAACGGGTTCGTGGTAGGATGGCGCACGTTTTGCCTCGGGTGTACGGCTTGTGAAGAAAACCGTTTTGTGCTTTCTCAGTTTGGGATAAATCTGAATCTCTGCCGTTTGGTGAGTGGTACTCAGAATGAGTTCCTAATTAGTAATGAGGAACCTTTTGGGTTGCTAACCTCAAAGTCAGCGGTTCAAAACCACCAGCTGCTTTGCAGTCTGAATCCAAGGGGCAGTCCTGCCTAGCCTTACAGGGCTGCTATCAGTGGGCATTAATTCAATGGAGGTGATTCAGTGTTACAAATCAGCCTTTATTTTTGTAAAAACTTTGGTAAAAGGCCAATTTTGGTGGCATTTCTTCAAGAATGCGTAACTCTCGTGCCTGTTTTCTTCCCTTCCACACCATATTTCTCTGTCCATGTGAGGGAAATATGTGGGTATCGCATTCTTCTGATTGTCTCTCTGAGCAGACTCGTGATAAAAACAGCCCCATTTGCTTTTCAGATGTTTTTAGTAGAGCTGTCTACATCCATACTAATATATCATGTTTAAGTCTCACAGTGTTGTTGTAATAATAAGTATGTCTGGTTTGAGGCCTTACATTAAAACATTTCAATGTATGCATTTAGGCCTTTTCCTTATTAGTTGTTGAATACTCCAATATTTTTCAGTTCATTGCTTTAATGCTTTAAGATTATCATCTCTTTTGGGGGGGGGCATCACTGCCCTCAGGTGGTGGGAGTAGGAGGCCCAGCCTTTGCTCCGTGGGGCTCGAATCAAACCTCCATCTCAGGGGGCCGCAGTCCTGCGCACAACCACTTCGCCACCGGGGCTCAGCCAGATTATCATCTCTTAATGTTGCAAGATTGTTATTAAAATGTGCAAAAGGACATATATCTCAGGACCTAAATGATCACATGCTCCTAGGCCCATTAGTATGGTAATAGTGGTGATGAGAACTGGTGGTGTAGTGGTTATGGGTTGGGCTACTGTCCACTTAGTTACCAGCTTCAAACTGCCAGTGGTGTATGGGAGAAAGCTGACCTTTCTACTCCTGTTAACAGTTAGACTCATGAAAGCCCCCAGGGGTCTCTGCATCAGCACTGACTCGATGGCAGTGAGTGTAAGTGATGGTGTGTATGCCCAAGTTGATTCTGATCCACAGTCATTCTCCAGACAGAGTTTACTGTCATCTAGTTCATGCTGACTCCTGGTGACCTGGAGGGCAGGGTAGAACCTGTGGGTTTCTGAGGCTGTGAGTTTTTATGAGAGCAGAAAGCCTCATTTTTCAACTTGGCAGAGGTTTCAAACTGTTGCTTCAATTCCTAACCTACTGCACCGCCAGGGTTCTTGTAAATAATGTAGAACTAAATCTTTTCTTCCTCAGAGAGGCTGGTGTCTTTGAACTGCTGACTTCAGTTTGTAGCCAGGGCCCATTTTGGGCCCCTTCATTAATATGGAGATCTGACATATTGAAAAGATTACAGATTTAGATGATGTACAGTTGAATTCAAATTTTGACTAGTTAGATTTGTGATTTTGCTTAAACTCTTGAGCCTCAGTCTTCTACTTTGTAATAGGGTATATGGATGTTACCTTTATGTATATATGTATATAATGCAGTGTGGATAATAAAGGGAATGAACAAGCTAGTGTTTAAAACATGTAAGAAATATTAGCTCTTTTCTCCCTCTGTTTTGTTCTTAGAGGAAATAAAAAGGCCTCAAAATGTCTGGAAATTTTTTTTTTTTTTTGCATCACTGCTCTCCGGTAGTGGGAGTAGGAGGCCCAGCCCCACTGCTGGAATTGGAATCGAACCTCCATCCCAGTGGGCCGCAGTCCCGTGCACAACCACTACGCCACCGGGGCTCATGAGGCCTTGGAAAAAGTTTTAATACTGAGATAAATCTTAAGGTATCATGACATTTAAACTGTTGCTTTATTTGGAACACAAGCCCAGAATTTCTTGGAGGACATTAAAGATCCTTATTACTAGTACTATAATAGTAAACCCAAACCAAACTCAACTGCCACAGTATCTATCCTAACTCAGACCAACCCCATAGGACAGGGTAGAATGGCCCCTGTGGGTTTCTGAAACTCATCTTTTACAGGTATAGGAAGCCTCACCCTCCCGCCAGGGTGCCTGCTGATTTTGAACTGCTGACCTTAGGGTTAGGTTAGCAACACAATGCAGATCCTCACTATGCTACCACAATTCCAGCTCGATCTCTGTTATTTGATCTGAGAAGAGTAGAGGGGTGGATTGTGTTCTACAATATAGATGAAGTGATCAGATCGTTGGTTTTATGTTAGTTCTAATACTTTGGCAGTTCTCATGTATTAGTTATGTATATAGACATTAAGGAAGACTTGACATTGTAAAATATAAAATGTTTTTACCATTGACAATAGTCAAAATCACATATGGTGATCTCTCTGAATCACTACAAGAAATTAAATTAAAATAGTCGCCATAATTCCTTCTGACTGGATTTCAACAAGGAAATCAGAGGTCTAAAAGTTAGGGAAAGATGAAACAATTGTTTTAATAGAGCAGAGAAATGGCTTTGAGAGAATAGTGGGATTTGAGTTGTTTGCCATTGAGTCCATTTTGACTCAGGGACCTTATAGGACAAGGTAGAGCTAAGTCCCGAGGTATCGTAAGCCGGAATACATATGGGCACTGATTGTCACGTCTTTTCTCCTGCAGAGCAAGGCTCGAGTGTTGAACTGGCAGCCTTTCAGTAACAGCTGTATGAGACATAGATAGGAGATGAGGAAGTAAATTTCTGAAAAATGGATTTGTACATGATTTGGTTTAGCCTCACATGTGAGGAATAAAAACTCAAGTTCACTGCCATCAAGTCAAAGTCAACGCATTAGCAACCTTATAGGGCAGGGTACAACTGCCCCGCGAGTTTCTGAGACTAACTGTTATACTATAACAAGGGTAAAAAGCACCATCTTCCCCCTTGGATCTGGTGGTTTTGAACTGCCAACTGAGAATATTGCAGCCCGACTTGGAACTACTATGCTTCCAGGGCTTCTGAGCAATAAACGGAGACTGGAAAGTTAAAGTGAGTGCCAATGGTGGAAGCTTTTGAATGCTAGGGAATCAAATTAGAGAGCACTGGAAAGGTGGAGCTGGGAAAGTCTTTTAAGAAAAGGTTTTTTGGAATTACAGGTTAGGAAGGATTTGGAAATAAGACCTGGTTTGGAGATTATTGTAGTGGTACAATTAAATATTGAAGATTGATTAAAAATCTGATCTAGGGTTCTCTCTTGGGAATGCTTTTCTTAACATTTGCTAACCCACTAAGTTTTGTTCTTGTGTCAAGCCACCTTGTGTTACTTGCTTCCCTTTGATTAACTACTAATGTGTATTGTGTTACACATTAGGCTGCTAACCTCAAGGCTAGCACTTCAAAACCACGAACTGCTCCACGGGTGAAAAAATTGGCTTTTTACTCCTGTAAAGAGTTATATTCTTGGAAACCCAGAGAGGCAGTTCTATCCTGCCCTATGGTGGGTGAATTGACTCAAAGACAGTGAGAAGGACCAGAACTGACTTTATTTTGTATCTCCAATGTCAGGTACAGTACCAGTCTCATAAGAGTTGCTTAGTAAATAGTTGAATAAAGGGAAACTCTGAATTGCTGTTTTATATGTATAAGTCAGAGGTTCTTAACCTTTTTTGCAGCTCTTCATGTTGTGTGGGCCCCCCCCACCCCCCAAATTATTTTTGTTGCTACTTCATAACTGTAATTTTGCTACTGTTATTAATTGGGCGCTGTTATGAATTGGGTGACCCCTGTGAAACATTGTCTGACCTCCCAGAGGGGTTACAACCAGCAAGTTGAGAACCGCTGGTACAAGGGTTAGAGGCCACAGGGAAAGCTACAGGGGATGGAAGGGATCTGGCAACAGTTGCTTGTGGGAATAAAGGCACAGCAAGCATCCAGAATGATCTTGCTGCTGCTGGCTGCTCTTGTTGACCAGTGACTGTATTCTCAGCACAGTCTTAGTGCTGCTCCTGGATGTGCTCTTTACAATCCTGAGGCAAGATCCGTTTAAGTGTACAGATGAAGAAGTAAGACCCAAGGTTATAATTGAGATAGTAAATGCCAAAATCTGCTATCACACCCAAGAAATCTGATTCCAGAACAGTTCTCTTATAACTATATTTTAGATGGAGGGATTGAGAGTTGCAACCCAATGCCAGAAATCAGAAGGTTAAAATGAAGAGCTAATTTGAGAGGAATTTGGGTCAAGATGTCCAGGAGGCAATTTAAGATGACAACACAGAGTAGAACAAAGAACAAAGGATGTGACTTCACAATGGAGATCAAGATTTGAAAGTCATCTCAATAAAATAAAAATTCTCTTGAGTTTTAGGTACTAAGTTCTAAGTAGATGCATTTAAAAATGTTTCTGCAGAGTTAAAAATTATGTAGTGGAAAGATTTTCTTTTTTTTTTTTTTTGTGGGCATCACTGCCTCTGGTGGTCGTGGGCGCTACCCAGCCGCTGCTGGATTTGAACCGCCAAGCCCGCGGGCTGCAGTTCCGCACTCAACCACTTACGCCACCAGGGCTCAGCCCGGAAAGAATTTCTTCTATACCATTTAGCCTTCAAAAATGGTTAGTTTGTAGGTGATGTGTTAATAGAGCTGGAAATAAGGAGAAAGAATGTGGTAGGGAGTTAGATTTCCTGGGCGGAGTTTGCCTTGGGCCTAATCTAGTGAAGTTCAGTGGCTCATGAAAATCTGACAAGTTGTTTTGAACCTTATGCTTAGGCAAAACAAGGCAATATAGTATATACCATATGAAATCTTCCCTAGAACATAGGAATAATTTTCTTGAAAATTAATGTCTTAGGCATTTTGTGTAGAATTTAGAACTAGGAGCTAGTCAGGGGAGAACCTTGTGATTCCAAGGTTTTTTATTGTGCTTTTCACACAAATATAAATTAAAAACAAGTGAACTCTCACTACCTAATATCTTCAAATTTAAGAAAAAAGCTGAGTGCTGAAGTTTAATTCTAGGCATCTAAAAAATTTCAGAGAGAACTATGTATGTTTTACTTATGCTGCATTGCGGCTTGGCTTTTTTCTTAGATGGATAGTGAAGAAACAAATTTCTGTTATGTCATATATAATTTAAAATGCGGATCAATAAGGGAAAAAAAGATCAAATTGTAACACTTGGCATTCCTTGAAAGTACCATTTGGATACTCTTCCTGGGGAATAATGACACAGGAATAATCCCTGAAAACAAATTGTACATGGTAGCCTATTGGGCAATTTGACAGGAGAATTTACTTTTTCTTGAACTATTTCTGAAGAATTTATTTCTTATTAGATAACAAGGATTTATGTGTGGGTTTCCTTATGCCAGAACTGACTTGTTGGTTTGTTGGAGAAAGGAAAGGCACTTATTCCCCCTTCAGTGTAACTTAGAGAGCTTGTTCGTGGCAATATTTTATGATTTGACAAAAGTTTTTCTGAAAAGATTCTGTTTTGAAACCAGTAGTAAGGTATCCAGTCTCTACTCTGGAAAGATAAATGTGTCTTAATTAGAATCTACTAGTGTATATCATATTTGGGAATATATGCATTTGGAATTTTGCAGACTTGACTTGAACTTTTATCAGAGATTGCTCTGTTTAGTTTTATTAACTGAGAAGAAATTCCTACAAGATTGGAAAGACTATGAGAACTTTGTTTTGTTTGTATAGGAAGACATTTTTGATTCTTTAAATGCTGACTTTCTTTTTAAATCTTGTAGACGAGGTCATCGGATGTTCATTCATCTGGATCTTCAGATGCACATGTGAGTATAAAATGGAATCTGTCTTTTTTCTTTGAAATTTAATTTCTTTTTTTCTTTAACATTTTGCTAGGCATCTAGGCATTTTTTTTTTAATGTTTTTCTTGCCAGGTCCCCTGTGACTGTTACAAAC
This sequence comes from Nesogale talazaci, assembly GCA_004026705.1. Taxonomy (NCBI): domain Eukaryota; kingdom Metazoa; phylum Chordata; class Mammalia; order Afrosoricida; family Tenrecidae; genus Nesogale; species Nesogale talazaci. The sequence continues at coordinate 6,501 of PVJH01007236.1, forward strand.
CTCTATGTATGATATTTTTATTGTGCTTACGTAATTTTTTACAAGGGCAAGTAAAAAAATACTGTCCCTAAGGTTATAATTTATATGTAGACTTTTTTTTCCCTGAATAAAGTATATCCAAACAAGTCTCTGTAATCAGTGGATGACCAAAGACAAGTTCTCACAGTAATATATTTGTCTTGGTTTTATATAGTGCTTTCAAAAAAGGGATATTTTCTGTGCCACCTAAAAAGAGTTTGAAGTTACTGCTAATATAGTTTTAACAAAATTTAAAGGGACATCTTAAATAATTGAAACTTGGAACAAGTTTATAGAAATGCTGCCCCATTGAAAACACTAGTTTCTAGGTGGATTAAGTGCTTTAAGGTAGGTCAGGAAGACCTCAAAAATGAGGCAAGAGTGGAAAGACTGTCAAAAGTGATGGATGAAGAAGGTGTGACTGGAGTCCAGAAATTGGTGGAAGAAGTCATCATTGATGCACTAGGTACCAAAGTTGGGATCGTCACATGGTTCAGCAGTTTTAGTTTTAGTTTTTTTTTTGTTTTGTTTTTTGGGCATCACTGCCCCTGGTGGTTTTGGGCGCTACCCAGTGCCGCTCCTGAGAGCCGCCGCTGGACTTGAACCGCCAAACCCGCGGGCCGCAGTTCCGCAGTCAACCACTTATGCCACCGGGGCTCAGCCCCAGTTTTAGTTTTAAGTAAGCACTTGGGCCTCAGCAAGCATTTAGTTAGCTTAATGAGAATCCAGAACTTTGTGCAAAGATGAATAGCTTAAAAAGCGGATTTTTTTTTCTTAATTAAACTTTTAAGAACTATCCAGGCTATAAGAGATTTTATGGACTGAACCATAACCAGGCACACATCCAAAGAGCTAAATCCACCATATGATCCAGAGAGTAATGTTCAATATGGACAGTGACTTCCAAGGTGATCTACTAGGCCAATTAAATTTAAGGAAGAAAGGTCAGCTCAGAAAGTTATGGTGATTATTTTTTTGGGATTACAGGCGTAATCTTAGTAGTATTTTCTCAGGATAATCTTAGGACTTGCAATAAATAAAGTCTTTTAGGAAAACAAAAGAATTGCATTGGTGCAAAAATGAAAGGAAAGTTATACTAAGGATTTGTTTCCCATCATAAAAATATGTGGGTGTTCCTTGAGGGTAACATGGGCTGTTCTTAGAGCATTTTTTTGGGAAATCTTACCTCGTCTGTGCTGCAACCTTGATACTGCTCCTTTGGACTTCAATTTGTTCCCCATACTCAGTGTTTCGAGGAACACAATTTGAGTCCCTCAAGGATGCCAAAGCTTCCATTTTGATGTATTGGAAGGGTTAGGGAAAAGGTTGGAGAGATGGAGAACAACATCTTCAGAACCATATAGACCTAGATGGAGAACAAGCAACTTCACATTTTGATACTACTTTTTGTTTCTTAAAGGTTTGTCTGATTTTGGAGCAAATCTTTTTGGTTTAGTGTAAGCATCAATGTTTGTACTAATAAATGTATACCTACCTCTCACTTTGTGCCATGGTTAGTTTCTAAAGACCAGATTATTAATGTGAGAGTTGGCTTTTTGTGCAGTGAAGGATAGCCATATCTTCTCATTTCTTTACCTATAATGTGAATGTCCAGCTAGCCCTATGCTTATTCTTGTCCGACTCCAGTCACCTTCAGCCCATTGCCCCACCTCCTTAATTCTATGTCTACCTGTGAAGGACTGCCCCATCTTCCAGAGCCAAGGTAACCTTAGCATAGCTCCTCTTCAACCTTGGAGTTCCTTCCTCTCTTCCTCTATTTTCAGGAATGATAGCCCTGAATCGTGTTCTAAAAAATGCCGCTGGTGGTATTACTGGAGTGTGGATTCCTGTCCACAGGAAGAAAGGCCTGGGTGCCCTAGAGGGTATGCACATTGCTTGCTGGGTCCCTGTCATTGGCTTCTTGCCTTAGCATGCCCCTGTTCTCTCTGGTGCTCTTCCCTCTAATCCATGCCCCCATGAGGATTTATAATTTATCACTTCCTCTGAGGCTGTAACAACCAGACCTGGCCTCTACTTTTACTTTAAACAGCAATTGCTACTACTGGTCACCATTCACTTGCTGATCCTTTGCAGACCAGATAGCCCGGTCCCACCCTCAACTATGCCAGCCCAGCCTGGAGCGTCACGGAAACCTAAGAAGTTGCACAGGTGTCCCTGATTGCCCTGTTCCAGGGTTTGTGGCCATCTCCTAGCCTGTCCCAGCTATCACTTGGTACAGAAAGCTGGGGCAAGACTCGGGTCCATTTTCTTTCTGGTCCCACTAGCAGCCTACCTTCAAGGGACTGCCCTGACCTCACCCCCTTGTGGGCACCAAGGACCCACTGGGCAATGTCTTCCCCTCTCTGCCTCCCCTCCTCTCTGCCTGGTATCCTGGTGGCTTGGGGTTACCACACTCTTACTGTACGAACTGGTCAGGGCCCTGCCAGGGGCTTCAGTGTTTGTTATTGCCAGATACTGAGTTCTTCATGTGCAAAATAGAATAGTGGATCTTTTGCTACTGTCATAAATACAAAAATAGTCAAATAATGATATAGTTAATAAGCAGGGAATAGATATACTATGGAGTCACCGTATTTTTTGAACCATAAGATGCACTGTTTTCACCCAAAAGTGGGAGCATTAGTAAGGTGCGTCTTCTGGTCTGAAGGTATGGCACCCCAGAACATTTTAGTATACTGGTACTGTTTTGTTCAGAATGTTTTTTTCTTGCTTTAAAAACTGGGTGTGTTTTATGGTCAGGTGCGTTTTATGGTCTGAAAAATATGGTATAGCATATGCATTCTTTTAACAGCCAGCACACCTACTGAAAATCGTTGACAAGTCAACTCAAATAGTTTTATTTTTCTTTTAAGGACAGGCTGGTGGTGAGGGTAGGGTGTTGTGTGTGCATATGTGGGGGGAGTGTGGCTATCTTGAGTGCGGCTATATTTGTGTTGATGACTGGAAACTTGATTCACGTATATTATTATTGCATAGGAAGCATGGTACTTTATTGTTCTCTTAGATGTACTACTAATGTATGGTAGTTTTTATTTAGTTTTTTGACATTTTGAATAATGTAGTAAACTTCTTTTGTGTTAGCTACAGCAGTGCTCAGAGCACCTTTGTGGGTCTTTAGGACACCTGGGGATTCGATATTCTTTTCTTCAGTACTAAGACTTTTTACTTCTTAAACTGTGTTGACAATCGCAATTATGGTGCAAAAGGAATTATTGGTAGATAAATATGTTGGCACCTTAGCATGAATCTGGGTAGTCGCAACCAAATGTACTAGTAATCATTCTTTATTGCTAAAGCTCCAAACTCACCTCGATCGAGTCAATGCTAGCACAGTGACTCCCCCTGTTGGGTCTCCCTGACGGTGACTTCAGGAATAGAAAGCCCAGTCTGTCTCCTGGGAAGCTGCTGGTGGTTTTCAACTGCTGACTATTTAGACTGTAGCGTAGCCATAGCCACTCCACCGAGATTCCTCAATATAGGCACAGAGAAAACACACTTGTTTCCTTTTGAATGCTCTTGATGAAGCAATACAATTCCTAATACAGTATTATTTCCTTGTTGACCTTGTGTTTGTGTCTCTTAAATTTTTGTGATGAAATTACATTAATACATACCTCACTGAGTCAGTTCTGTCTGGTCGCTGCTGTGGAACAGAGTAGAATGGCCCCTATGAGCATTGAGTCCCTGCCTTTTGACGGGAGTTGAAAGCCTCGTACGTTCTCCTGTGCAGCTGCTCATCTGGTAGATAGCAGCCCTGCTTGTAAGCATTATGCCGCCAGCGCTCCACAGTAACTACAGTGTGATGGTATGTTTAGGGAAAAGCATTTATGTGATTGAATCGAAAATGAATTAGCTGATTTTTTTTTTTGCCCCCATCAAGTACTATGTTAACTTGAGAGAAAGACTGACAGACAAACTGTAATCTCAGACTTAAGTATTTGGTAGACGTTTTTTCTTGAAACCGTAGAGATGTTTTGTTAAATTTCAAAGATTATCTGTTGTTACTAGTAAACTTAGAATTGTCAGATACAAATTGGAAGTATGGAAAACTTCCTCTGTATTTGACCTTAATGATGAGATCAGAGATTATATTAAGCAATGTGAATTTTGGTAGAATATAGTCAGATTTGTCATCATTTGGACATTTGAGTTATTTTTAGCTTTCGGTACTATGTATTGGCCTTTCTAAGATTTTATGTTATTCTTTTCTGAAGATGGATTCATCGGGACCCTCAGATAGTGAGATGCCATCACGGACACGACCCAAGAGCCCACGAAAACATTATAGAAATGAAAGTAACCGTGAAAACCTTTGTGATTCTCCCCATCAGAACCTCTCAAGAGTGAGTTTTGATAAAGAGTATAAGATAGAGTAAACGATGAACCATGAAAGCGTTTTAGTATGTATGTGAAATATATTTCATTTTTAAAATTTACTTAAACGGGCTTTTGAATGTAAATGATTGATGATCAGAGTTTCCTTTCTTCAAACATTTACTGAAGTGAGTGCCACATATTTGTAATTAGAAATACAAAGATGATTAAAGCATAGTAAGTGTCTCAGAGAGACTCAATGGCAAGGCCATTTAATTACAAGGAGATTGACAAAGCCTAATGTTTTAACTTGTGTAGGGGGAAAATCAATTTTCAATTTCAATTTCAGTTCTAAGATTTCAATTACACATTGATACTCTATGTTAGATTTAGTAGACATTTATCTTTAAAGTTTTTAGATAAGAATCATGGGAGTGTTTAAGTGAATAACTAGCTGAACAACTGTAAGTCTGTAGATAATTTTCTCAGGCCATATTTTGCAAGAAAACTACTTCTAAGTTAAATTAATGAAGAATTCATGAAACTATTTTCTTATATTCAAAAGTAATGTTTAGGCCCACGTGGACTGTAATCTAGAATACTGTGCATGATACATTCCTAATACAGTTAAGTTCATATGCTAATAATCCTAAGTATTACTGATAGTGGTAAACTAATTTACTGAATTCTAAATGTAAATTGTGCCATTTATAGTACCTGGAATGGGAGCTACCAAAGGTGGGTCCCTGTTGTGGATACTCTGGAAATACGTCTCTAGCTGAGGGTCTCTTTTCTTGCACTGTTTTTTGACTCAGAACCACCTGCCTCCTCATGTGCTTTCTGTTCATACAGACAAGTGGGTTGTATGAGTTTCACGATTTAGTATCTTCCTCTGTTTGATTTTTTTTTAAGCATAAGGAAAAAAAATGGCTTTTACATTTTACTGACATTGAATTAACAGACACTCCTTAATGAGTACCTTTTTTTTTTTTTTTTTTTTGGCATCACCACCCTCTGGTGCCTTACTTTTATCAAAACCTACTTGCGGGTAACACCTGATAAAACAAGCCATCTATTCTTAAAACTGTTGTAATCTTTTGAGGTTTTAAAGTTATAGTTAGCAATGTTTAGATAAATGAATGCTTTTTCTTTCTTTGTACAGCCTCTTCTAGAAAACAAACTGAAAGCATTCAGTATTGGGAAAATGAGTACAGCTAAGCGAACGTTAAGTAAGAAAGAACAAGAAGAATTAAAGAAAAAGGTAATATCTAAAATGTATTTTGAATTATGCTTAAGGAAGCGATCAGTGTGTAAGGTAGAGAAATGGTGCCCAAAGTTCTTGACCTCCAGGGCATCTTCATCTTCCATCCCAAAATCATTGGGAATATGAGTATCTTTGAGAACTCATCTTGTAGTCTTGGTCCCTTTACCCTGTTTCTTTTCCTCGCTGTATAGTAGGCCCCCCCCCCTTCCTGTTCTGCTCTTTTTGCAAATATGGATGCATAACATATTCCTGTCCCCTTTCTTAGGTTCGTAAAAGTGCGCTATTTAAAGGACACTTTTCTTGGCCTAGCCTTTTTTTTTAACCTCAAGTTGTATTCAGAGTATTGTGTAGTAGAATATAGATTTCCTCTTTTTTTTTTTTTTTTTTTGGCATCACTGCTCTCCAGTGGTGGGAGTAGGAGGCCCAGCCCCACTGCTGGAATTGAACCTCCGTCCCAGTGGGCCGCAGTCCCGCGCACAACCACTACGCCACCGGGGCTCAGCCCGAAGATTTCCTCATTTTATTTTAAAATAGCTGTATGGACAGGTGTATAATCGTTAGTTTTTCAGCTGCAATGCTATTGAACTTTTCGTGTCTGGTGCTTTGCCATTATAAATAGTGTTGTAGAGAGCAGTGGTATGCATAGTTTTTCTGTTTTGTGATTTTTGCTACTGTGTCTTTGGGAAATGTTTCCAAAATGACATTATTGGGAAATACATATTGTCAAATTGCTCTTGTGATGGGCAGCATAATTTAAGTTTCTAACTAGAAATATATGGATTCTTTTCCTTGCGTTCTATTTTCCTTACATTTCCTAATGTGCTGAACAAAAGAAGATTTTTGGTAGTTTTTCTTTTGGATTTTCCCTTTGAGCACGATTGAGCAGATTTTGTTTCTGTGAATTCTGCCTTTTTTTCCCTTGTAAATTAGGCCACATCTATTTTTAGAGACTATGTTGTGTATTTACACCTTATGTACAAAGTGGTACAAATCTCTCCAGTTTGCCAATTGTGTTTTTATTTTCCCTCTAGTTGTTTTTCCATGAGAAAATGGTTTATTCTTAGATAATAAAATGTGACAGCTTTTCTTAGTTTTTTTTTTTTTTTTGCATCACTGCCCTCTGGTGGTGGGAGTAGGAGGCCCAGCCTTTGCTCCTGTGGAACCGCTGCTGGGAATTGAACTTCCATCCCAGTGGGCCGCAGTCCTGCGCACAACCACTATGCCACCGAGGCTCAGCCCTTTTTTTTTTAGTTTGTGGTTTTCCAGTTCATTTTTTTCTCTATTCCCAGACTTTAAAGTAATTTCTCCATGTTTTCTGCTAGTACTTGTGATTTCACTTCTCAAAAAAGTAAATTTGATTTATTACTGGGTATATTGATGCATTATTTCTTTCCCTTTTTTTAAAATCATAAAATCATTTTATTGGGGCCTGTTTCTTTCCCTTGTACTCACTTTCCTGTTTGCCTAACATTTTGAAAAACCCTGTGGGGCAGTTCTGTCATGGGGGGTCAGTTTGGGCAGCACACAACCACCATTATATTTATATGTGGATTATCTGTTTTGTGCTGTTGACCTTTCTATTCATACATGCTTTGAGGGTGTTTATAGAATATTTATAATTGAAAATGACAATGCTCTGAGCTTTTTCAAACAATAACTGCCATCTACCTAAGTAGGATTTTAGAGACTGGAGTAGTAATGTAGTCTTGTCTAGGGTAGTGTGAAAAATAAACCTTTCTTACCATTCCTTCAATGAAAATTCATAAGCATTAATAGAGGAATGTATCTTATCATCAGTGCTAGATAATTTAGCCTTTGAATCGCCAAAGCAAATTTACATGTCCACATAAAGTTAATGGATGTTTTTCTTACTGCACAAATTGCCAGCAGAGTAGTAAAACTTGTATTAGCTTGAATGTAAATTAATATTTAATATCTACTAAGAATTCTAGGAGCCCTGCTGTATTGTTGGGTAAGCATTGAACTGCCAACCACAAGGTCAGCAACTCAAACTCACCAGCTGCTCCTTAGGAGAGAGATGGGGCTTCGTACTACTATGAAGAGTCACAGCCTCAGAATCCCTGTGTAGAACCACCGGGTGTCAGAATTGACTTGGGGCAGTGGGCTTGGAGTGTGGCTCTCTCAAAGAGCTGTGAGTCAGAATTGACGCAGTGGGCGTGGAGTATAGCTCTATGAAGGATTTCACTACTTCTTTAGGGCTGCTTTCCCCGGAGAGGAGAAATTGTCTGTATCGTTCATTGATACATTTAACCCAATGTTCAGAAAGAATTTTTATATTATTATTTTTAATTTTTATATTATTTGATCAACAATGTTTTGATATACATTAGGAGGATGAAAAGGCAGCTGCTGAGATCTATGAGGAATTTCTTGCTGCTTTTGAAGGAAGTGATGGTAATAAAGTGAAAACATTTGTACGAGGTGGTGTTGTTAATGCAGCTAAAGGTAAGTGTGAATATTAATAATCCTTGAGCAAATTGTAGTCCTTGATTGAGTGACTACTGATAGGTAGGATGAAAGAAATGTGATTGCTTTGGAGTTTCACATTTCCTGTTAACACTCTCTAGTTGTGATGTTTATTGGCAATATAAATATCCAAAGTGGATTAGTGAGACGAAGTCAGATAACATTAAAAAATATTTTGTACTGTTCAGGTTTAGAGACTTGAGTGCATTTACTAAAATTTTACATGATTTATAATGTTACTCTGATTAAATTGATGTTTTTTGTTTTGTTTTGTTTTTTGGGGGAGGCATCACTGCCCTCTGGTTCTGGGAGTAGGAGGCCCAGCCTTTGCTCCTGTGGAGCCGCTGCTGGAATTGAACCTCCATCCCAGTGGGCCGCAGTCCCGCACACAACCACTGTGCCACCGGGGCTCAACCTAAATTGATGTTTTTTAAGGAAAGACAGTAATATTACAACTTTATATTTTTGTCAGTGATAAATCTGAATACTAAAAATTTAATATTTTTTCTTTGATGTAAAAAATGGTAAATAAAATCCAAATGAGGTGAAATTTGTTTTGAAACAATATTTTAAATTTCAGAGGAACATGAAACTGATGAAAAAAGAGGTAAAATTTATAAACCATCTTCAAGATTTGCAGATCAAAAAAACCCTCCAAGTCAGTCATCCAATGAACGACCACCATCTCTTCTTGTGATAGAAACCAAAAAACCTGTAAGTCCTTTGAATTCAGAGAGGCTGCTGCCAATGACCCTTTCAGTACTTCAACTGGGAGCTGGACTTTGGCTTTTTAGTTTTTGTGAGTAGAGGTTGAGTTTTGATGTTTTCTGATCTAGTTTTCTAGTCTACTTTACATTTGACCAAGTTAGAATAAGGCATATTGTTTATATTGTTTTCATACTCTTTGAGCAGTGAACATTTACTGTTGCTGTAATCACTTTGTGATTATACTTACAGCATGCTTCTTTTCGCTGAGTTTATGTTTCCATATGTAATTCTTAATTACTAATCGGGCTTTCAATAAAAGTAAAAATTGACCAATCCTGGATTTAAAAATAAAGTGGTGTGTTTTTTTTTTTTAAACAATCTGTCCGTTACATCAATGTCTCTGTTGCCTCTAGAACATTTTTGGAATGAACAGAATTAGTGCGACTTTGGAATTAACAGAATTAGTGGCACTTAGGTTTTGTTTTACATAGTCTCAGGATTAGAAACATTTTATTCTTTGAGGCTGAAGTTTTAAGGAGATGGGAAGTAAATGTGTGTCCAAATATTTTAGTGCCAAATTTGGTGAATACATCAAATTATGTTGAATGAGAGCCGTCCTCTTGTGCTTTAATGAGGCTTTTAAAACATCTCTGAAAGCAATGTTTAAAATCTTCTTGAGGTAAAATTCTCACTCCATAAAATTCACAAAGAATATTAAGTGAATATAGAGTTGTGCAACAATCACCACTAGCCTGTTTTAGAAAATTTCATCAACCTAGAAGGAAGCCCCATGATGAGTAGAGGCATTCCCTAGCTGTAGTCCCCAGGCAACCACTCTTCTTTGTGCCTGCCATGCCATCGAAGCCATACGGCACACAGACTTTTTAGCTGATGTCTTTTACTTAGCATCATGTATTCAAGTCATCCATGTCAGCTTTCCTTCATTCTCTTTTTTGGTAGATTAATGTCTATTTTATTAAGGTATACCACATTTTGATTTATTTATGGTTTGTTGGACATTTGGTGGTTTCTGCACTTTACTGGTTAAGTGTAATGCTGCTATGTAATTTAATGTACAAATATTCTTGGCCCTATTGAATTGTTCTGGAACTCTGAAAGACGTTTTAAAGAGGATTCAAAAGATTTTCTGGAATTATAGTGCCTATTTTTGGTAGTTGTTCACTTAGATGGCAGTTCAGTAATTGATGGTCATTAGCTTTGTCCACACACATAGATCCACGGACTATTTAGGACTTAAGTATTGCAAGCTTTGAGGGATAACTTAACTGGATTCGTCACTTGAACACTGCTAGTTGTCATTTTAAAGATAGCATCAGTTGTTATTTTGGAGAGGCAGAGAGGGAAGCTTAGTTACGACAGACATTTTTCCCCCTTACTAATGAGAAACACAAAAATGACACTAAAAAAAGACTAATTTTTGTGATTTAATTATTGAACTGTTAGTTTTGTGCAATGTATAACTGCCCTATCCTTTGTAGCCACTGAAGAAAGGGGAGAAAGAAAAGAAAAAAAGCAATTTGGAACTCTTCAAAGAAGAATTAAAACAGTAAGTGTTCTAGGGTGGAGAGTACCTACCATATGCATGAGCTCATGGAGGTGCAGGTATAAAGAATGTAGTGTAGTGATTGATCATTTATTACTGACCAGTTTAACATAAGGATAGTGTTACTTTGTAGGTTATGCTTTGAAACAGAATTAACCTTCAATTCAGCTCCTGGGTTGTTAGCATTATGATTCAATTCAGTTAATTTATCTGTTGTCTGGAGTTCTGTGTTGACATTGGACACTGTACTCACTTGGCAGTTGAGACCAACTAATAAGTCCTGTAGTTTTCATATACATTTCCTTATTGCCTTAAAAATTAGCTTCATGGGGCTGAGCACCGGTGGCATAGTGGTTGTGCACGGGACTGTGGCCCACTGGGATGGAGGTTCAGTTCCAGCTCCATGGAACTAAGGCTGGGCCTCCTACTCCCACCACCAGAGAGCAGTGATGGCCCCCCCCCCCCCCCCCCCCAAAAAAAAAAAGAATAAAAATTAGCTTCATGTATTTTTTTGTTTTTTTTGTGGTCATCACTGCCCCCTGGTGGGAGTAGGAGGCCCAACCTTGCTTCTGGAGAGTTGCTGCTGGATTTGAACCACCAGCCCTGTGGGCTGCAGTCCCGCACACAACCACTACACCACCGGGGCTCAGCCCAAAAATTAACTTTATATTTCATTTTAATATGATACCTGAGAAATTTGCTCTATACTCTGTTATAGTTGAGGCTCCCACTATAGAATGTTGTTAGTACTGGCATTTGATTACTCGCATTTCAGGTTATTTGAGGGGGAGTCCGTTCTTTTTTTTACTATATGCAAAACAGCAAATGTGTTCCTTGTCAGTGATACAAAATATATTCAACAGAATTCAAGAAGAGCGAGATGAAAGACATAAGACAAAAGGCAGATTAAGTCGATTTGAACCACCTCAATCAGATTCTGACGGTCAGCGTCGGTCTAGTAAGTGACATTTTAATATTTGTATTTGTGATTGATTATTCTGTAGACTAAGACATGTTTTCTTATCATTTTAAAGTGGATGCACCTTCAAGAAGAAATAGATCATCTGGTGGTAATACAGTTTTTTGCTTTTTTAATTTACAAAAATTGTCCAGACTTTAAATATGCAGGTTATAATTTTCCCTTCCAATTTTTATTCTAGTTCTTGATGATTATGCACCTGGTTCACATGATGTAGGCGACCCAAGCACCACTAATTTATACCTTGGAAACATTAATCCACAGGTAGTATTAGAAACAATGTGAGGTTGGGGCAATACTTATTTTTGAAAGAAAACTGCTTTAACAGTCAATTATAAAAATGAAGTGTTAGTGGAAATAGATAGCATCTAAAATTATTTAATCAACTTCATCCTAAATGGGTGTGGGCCAAATTATCTTGCTATAGTTTCATATATTATTGTCATTGTTAATAGTCTATTCTGAATTTGCAATGCAAAACAGCAAATGTGGATATATTGTATATAATACGCTGAAAAATTGTGTCTAGCCTTGCATATTGACTCATTAAATTTTTTTTTCTGTTTTGGATTATGCTGGGAGTTGGGTGCTTAAAAAAGAAAGTCACCAGATTCTTGTTTTTTTCTTTCACTAACACTTAATATCTTTTTAAGTTAAACTTACCAACCAATCCTGCCTGAAATGGCTGCTAAATCACTAAACCAACCACTGCTGTAGAACAGGTTATTTATAAGAAAGACCTAGAATCTTGAAAGTAGAAAGGCAAAGGTGAAGTAAAGTTTTGAATTTTTCCAATGTTGGTCACTTTTCAGAGTAAAACAATTAGAAGGGCAGGATTTATAATTTTTTTAAAACCTGTATAGTTCTTAATACTTGAATAGAAACTCGAAGCTATTTAATCTATAGAGGTTTTTTGTTTCAATTTGCACAAGCTTTTCTTTGCTTTCTTTTGCCATAATTTTGTTTTTCTTTTCTTTTTGCACACACACAAAAATGTCTAATGCCGTTTTACAGATGAATGAAGAAATGTTATGCCAAGAATTTGGAAGATTTGGACCATTAGCTAGTGTCAAAATTATGTGGCCTAGAACTGATGAAGAAAGGGCAAGAGAGAGAAATTGCGGATTTGTGGCTTTTATGAATAGAAGAGATGCTGAAAGAGCTTTAAAGAACTTAAATGGTAAGAAACTTTTATTGATTTATAGAATTCAGACACAATTTGAATCTGAAAAGTGTATAAAAATTTTAGGGTACAAATACTAAGATTGAAAATGAAGATTCATTTACCAAACATTCGAACGTTTTCTTTTGAAGGGTTGTCAAAATGACCTTTGTTTTCTTTATTGCAGGAAAGATGATTATGTCTTTTGAAATGAAATTAGGTTGGGGTAAAGCTGTACCTATTCCTCCACATCCAATATACATTCCACCTTCCTTGATGGAACACACACTTCCCCCACCCCCTTCAGGACTGCCTTTTAATGCGCAGCCTAGAGAGCGATTAAAGAACCCCAATGCTCCCATGTTACCGCCACCTAAAAACAAGGAGGATTTTGAGAAGGTAATTAAATAAATGTACATAGGGCTGCTTCTTATTATGAATACTAAGTCTGTGGTAGTATTTCTTTTCAACAATTTCATAGGAAATACGTGTGTAATTGTTTGACAACTCTTACTAAGGATTTAAATAGATGTGTTCCCTGCCTTAGTCCATGGAGTCCCTATATTGAAATAATAGGTCATATTCTTATTTGTGGCTACCATCCTTTTTTGACCACTTGCTAAGGTTTTTTGTTTGTTTGTTTGTTTTCCCTTCACTGTTGTATCCAGGTTTGCTTAAGTGCAGTATCTAAATGTACTTTGTTCTGAGAAAGTGATTATTTATATTTGGTTAAGCGACTTCTCAATTAGGGAGATTTCTAAATAGTTGAATTGTTCCCATGGCAGTTAGCTTAGTTCTCAAGATCTGAGTTTATTGGAGTATTTTGAAGGCTGTGGGTTTTTAAAAATTTTTTTAAATTTTTAAATAGTTACCTACTGTAGTAAGAGCAAACGGTATTTTCTTTTCATTAAACAAAAAACCAACTTAATTTCAAGTTACAAGAATTTGTTGGTTCTGAGATGAATGAATTACACTTAAAATGATAGGGCTGGTTTTAAAGGCTTGGGAACAAAGTAGAGAACTGTGTGGTGAGAGACAAAACAGTTAATTATTTCACAACTTAAAATCTTTATCTGATAATTCTCAGTGTAGTACCTATCTCAGTGCATTGATGTGCATTCTGGCAGGAATGTTCTGATCCTTTGCATTTGGTGAACATTTATTGTTCACTGAACACCTCCATTTGCATTTATGTAATTGCTTAGTTTATAATTACTTCAAGTGCAGTGATTGCCTGCAAAACTTGTGATTAGATGTGTAGTATTTTCAATGCATATGTATATTTTTGCTTGTTACTTGTTAACAATACTCACATATTCTATGTTTATTATCTGATGTGACTTCATATACAGACTCTGTCGCAAGCCATAGTCAAAGTGGTTATCCCAACAGAAAGGTACATGTTTTTCTTTATTATTACTGATCTAAATATAGACAATATCCCCTTCTGAATTAAAATAAGTGGTGTTGAGGAAAAGGGAATATCTTGACTGAGCAATGGTTTCTTCACAGTACTTTCGTGGGGAAAATGTGAAATTGAACAAGCTTTATTATGCTCTGCAACTTTGTCATAAGCTTTTTTGTTTTTATTTTTGACAATGTAGAGAACTTCATACCTTTAGCATTAGAATGTATTCAAGAGACTTAATGTGGAATTACTATTCAAATAATAGACTATTCTGATGGGGAGATAAGTGTGTTAAATGTATTTTAATTCTAGATAGTGCTACAGTTTGCCCCAACCTGTTAGTTTTTCTTGGTTTTGAATAATGAGCAGTTAACGTATACCTTTCCCTTACTGAAGACAGCCTTACTTTTGTCCTCATTGATATTATGAAGAAATTTTGATAATTTTCACAAGCACTTGACATGCTACATTTTTTTTCCTGATGACAAAGACATATGGGCTTTTTTAACTTTATTTTTAAAATTTTTTAACATGCAGAAGAATTCCTCTAGGTATGCTCTTGCTCAGTCAAGCTAGGCCTTTTCCCAAACACAAAAACACAACATTGGTTGAGTAATAAATGAACACCAAAGACTACCAAATTCTCTTTGACATTGGCCTTGGTGAGCAACACCAGCTGAACTGTCTGCGGCAGCGGGGGACCAGGAAACATCATGGGATGGATTGGGAAAGTATACAGTTTTTGACCAGACATTGGTACGATCAACTCCAGTAAATGTGGTTTTATTATAACGTGAGAGACATTTTTTTTTTTTGGTTGCCCAGAATAAGATTACCATTTTAAAATAAATGCACTTTAAAATATATCACATTTTTGTACTACACTGTTTAATTCTGATATAAAACAGCCACTGTTTTTTAAAAAGAAGAAATTAAACAAAATACTTTGGGGAAAGGAGTGTGATTATGAATTCGATAATTTTAAATTCAATTTAGTGACAACTGATTGTCAGATTTTGATTTTAAATAAGTCAATTTAAAATTAAAGTTTCTAAAAATAGATAAGTTACAAGCCTGTTTAAAACTAGTGTTTTTTTTCCAACTGGACAATATTTTTACAGCATTCAAAAAAGATATATCCAGTATTAGTTTCACATCTGACTCAGCTTTGTAAATAAAATTTTAGTTTTGAATATACATTTTACTGTAAAATCTTGACTCACCATTAGTATAAATCCTTTATTTTAAACTTGCTAAACCATTCTCATCTATCTTTAATGCTGATGTCAAGTTGCTTTTGATTTAATTCCCACACGTTTTGGGATATATAGCATTTGCCCATCTAGAAATTGGTTTCATCTATAATGATAATCACATAAAATTCCCCTTAGTTTTAATTTGGCTCATTAGTTGGAACCTGGGAACCTAATCATTACCTTCCATCATCTTCTAAATAATGTTATTAATTATATAGAAGCTGAGAATATATTCTTATTTGGATATCAAGAAATGCATGTTTGCAGAGCATTTAATGCTTCTGTAAAAGAAGAGTAATTTTTAGGTTAATTGAAGAGATACTTTTGGTCTTTTGAAGTCTTGAGGTTGAAGTAATAGATTTAACTGTGTAGCTTTCCTTCAGTAAAGATATTAACGGTCATAATTTATGACCTTAGGTTTAAATTGTTCACTCCGTAGCGTCTAGTGTCCATTTAAGTAGGTTTGTTTGAAAATAGAGAAAATAACTACAACCACTATAAGATAAATTATTTTATTATTTATGTACTCCGAAGCAGGGCATTATAGAGCCAAATGAAAAATCTGTTTTGTTCTATAACTATATCTTTATATTTTAGCAGTTATATGAACTTGATTTGAGCTGGGAATGCCAAAGGTGTAATTTAGTGTGTGCCTTGTACCAAGAGCCAATATCCTTTTGCTTTTCCCACTTACTTGCCAACTCTATGCTGGGGGACTGGTGAAATGAGATATCAAGAGCAGCTAACAATAGTCATTTTTGCCTAACAACATAATCTGTTGAAAGTGTGTTTGGAATCTAGTAAGATAGCACATGATTATATAACCCAGCTTCAGATTTTAAAAATCCAAGACTTTCTGTGAGCCCAACCAATAAAATGATGTGCATTCAGAAATGTTTGTTTTTGACTGAATAATTAGAAAGTAGTTGTTATGGAAAATGGGGAGGGCATCTCACCATTGTCCCGCTTTTGGAGTATTTTTGGACAGAGTAGATTGCATTTAAGGCTTTGCCGCTATAATTGCTTCCTTGATTCATAATTAGTATACAGACAGGATTATACATTTCAAGAATTGTTTGAACTAGTTGGAAGTGTGATCCAAAGGGATGTTGCCTCATTAAAGGTCAGATTCAATAAAAACTCTGTTTGGTGTACGTGTGCTAAAATAATAGGCGTTAGATGGATTTTTTATTAAATCAGGCCTTAAACAGTTCTGCAGTTTTGTAAGTTACAGACATGGTTGTAACATTTCAATACCACCACAGAACTGCTTGTTTAAGGAATATTTTCTTTTAAAACGAACAGTGTATAAGCTTTTAGATGACGAGGATAACATGTAAGCTATAAGGGACTAATTTTATATATTTACTGCCTTCCAATTAGTTGTAATTCATAATTTAATGTTTTGCATTTGGAAAACAGCCATTTAGAACAGTAAATCTTTGTTACCTTCAGGCTGTGTTGTGGTTTCCCAGCCTCCCTTTCCTTCCCTTCCCTTTCCCCACTGCTCCATCCCTGTTAATGCACAAGGCTTTAACATGTGCTCCAGGACACTTTGCTGTTTAAAATTCTTTATTAGTCAGCAAAATAATGGTTTCCTGCACAATTATAGTAATTTAGGTCAATTGTAGTTTTATATAGTGGTAGGTCTGAATCCATTTTCTTTAACTGTGTTGTTGTTGTAGGAATTTACTCGCCTTGATACATCGAATGATAGAGTTTGTTGTTCGTGAAGGGCCAATGTTTGAAGCTATGATTATGAACAGAGAAATCAACAACCCTATGTTCAGGTATGCATGTTAAAATTACTTTTAATTTCTCTGCCATTTAGAAAATACCTCTAAAATAGTGCCATATAATATGTGGAGTTCTTTCTGTTATAATAGGAAAGGCATTTTAATTAGACTAAACTGTGCTTGGGTTGGTCTTCCATACGATTTTTATGTAGATAGTTAAATGCGTTGCTTTCATCATTCTTTTGAAGGGAAAAACCTTTTCATTATATATTTCAAAAATGAGTCTTAGGAGATATGTGGAACCAAATGAAATTTAAAGGAAAGTACTTATCTTCTGAATTGAAATAGTGCCTAAGAAATTCTAATACACTTTTATTTTAAGTAGTGTAGAAACACTGCTTTTGAAATTGAGTTTTGGGAAGAATCATTGCCAGAGACACCAACATAACAGTCTTCCTCAAAATTGATTATAAGACTTATAGCAATATACATGATGCCTTTCAGAGCATCAAAGTCAATCACTAAGAGACTGGGGTGGAGGGATGACTAGCAGTAGTGGCTATGAATTTCTCTTCTGGCATCCTCATTTTCTGTTTTTTTTTTTAGAAGAAAGTAAGGCAAAATAAAAAGTTCTCTTTTGTTTAAATTTACTTGCGCAAAACTCATTATTAAAGAAGGTGATTTTTAATATAGTCTCCCCTTTTGTTTTAGATTCTTATTTGAAAACCAGACTCCAGCTCATGTTTACTATAGGTGGAAGCTTTATTCTATTCTGCAGGCAAGTAAAATCAATTACTTTGTTAATTTGACTCCGATTTGATAGACCTTTCTAGTAATTTTCTGGACTTTCATTAGGGAGATTCTCCAATTAAGTGGAGAACAGAAGATTTTCGTATGTTCAAAAATGGATCTTTTTGGAGGCCACCACCATTAAATCCATATTTGCATGGGATGTCAGAAGAGCAAGAGACGGAAGCTTCTGTGGAGGAACCTAGTAAAAAGGGAGCACTAAAGGAAGAGTAAGTCTCCCCCTGTCTCCCCTTTTCTATTACAGATTCAGAAAAGTACCTGGCATAAAAATACAGTCTTAAATGGAAAAAAAATTACATTTATCGAGGGTTCATGAGGATGGAGGAGGGGGAGAAATGAACTGATAACAAGGACTCAAGTAGAAAGAAAATGTTTTGAAAATGATGATGGAAACACATGTACAAATGTGTTTGACACAATGGATGGCTGGGTGGCTGGCTGAACTGTGATAAGAACTGTAAGAACCACCAATAAAATGATCGCGAGAAAAAATACAGTTGCTCTAGAGATGTTTTCCTGGAGTAAATATCATTACAAATGAGGGGGAGTATAGATTGGGGTTCCAAAGCCCATCTGTAGGTGAAGTGACAGCCCTTACAGAAGGGTCGTGGGGAGGAGATGAGCCAGTCAGGGTACAGTGTAGCAACAATGAGATATGCAACTTTCCTCTAGTTCTTAAATGCTCTCCCTTCCCCCCCACTATCATGATCCCAGTTCTACCTTACAAATCAGGCTAGACCAGGGGATGTACACTGGTACAGATAGGAACCAGAAACACAAGGAATTTAGGACAGATGATCCAGTCAGGTTCAGTACTGAGAGTGGCGAAACTGGGATGGCAGAAGGGAGGGTAGGGTAGAAAGGGGGAACTAATTACAAGGATCTACATATAACCTCCTGCCTGGGGTATAGACAACAGGGAAGTGGGTAAAGGGAGACATCAGACAGTGTACGATAGGGCAAAATAATAATTTATAAATTTATCAAATCTTACCTGTTGGGCTGACAGTTGATTGCCGCCTGTGAGTTCAGTTTTATGCTTAAAAGATATCCAAGGGCTATAGTCTTGAGAGTCCACTAGACTATCAGACGAGTAAACCTGGCCTTTTTTCATGATTTTGAATTTTCCCCTTACTCTTTTTCTACTAGGCAATTTTTACTATGTTCCCTTTCAGAGTGGCCTGTGATGATAGTCAACCAGCCAGTAGGTTTTTTAGTATCGGGGTGATGAGAAAAACATCCAAATTTTTTTCATGTGTTTATTTTTCATGTGTTTATTTCGTATGACTCTTTGTAGATCTTTTTAGAAAGGATCTATTCGTGTCCTTTGTGGAGTCTACAAAATAGTTTGAGAGAAACTGATGCTATCTGAAATTTGTATCTGTTAAGTATTTACAAGTTTAAAATAATTGTATTCAGACAGAGGGATAAATTAGAAGAAATCTTACGAGGACTGACTCCAAGGAAGAATGATATTGGAGATGCGATGGTTTTCTGTCTTAATAATGCTGAAGCTGCTGAAGAAATAGTGGATTGCATTACGGAGTCATTGTCCATCTTAAAGACACCTCTTCCTAAAAAGGTATGGGAATAATTTCTGTTTATGAATGATTAAAGGCGAAACAGTTGGTGGAATCTCTTTGTAATGGGAGTGGTTTACATTTTTGCATGACGAACTTGACTGGAAGAAATTTTTCTTATATAGTCTTATTTTTATTTTCCTCCTACCTGAGAAACATTTGTTTATTGTTTTATAATTTATCAACAAGTTGGAGTGTCTGTGAGTTAAATTTTATATCATGGTTGTGGTGATGTATTTCTTACAACTTTTCTAATTAGTGTTTGTGTAAAGTAGCATAAGGACCATATCTGCCCTCTGACTGCAGTAGAAATCCATCTCTTCACCATGCCTCTTGTCTTGAGGCAGATGTCAGACTGCCTTCACTCTTTCGTGACCGTGTTCTGTCATCAACCATTCCTTTTACGACACTACTTTCCTGCTGTTTGATAACCCAATGCAGTGGATGCACAGAACTCATAGACGATGCTCATGATTAAAGAAGTGTATTAGGGAAGTTAACAGGTTTACTAAAAGTCAGTAACAGAAAATATTAAGAGTCATTGGGCCCCAGCAACACTTCTCAGCCATAAACCAAATTTTTCTAGTTCTCAGCCTCTCGGCTACGGGCTCCCTTGACCTCTGCCTCTGTCAAACTGCGTCTTTGTTCTGTCTCATGGTCTCCTTATCTTGACCTCTGATCTCAATATAGCATAGTCTTTACTGCCTCAGCCGCTTTACGCAGGGATTCCAAATGTACCCCACTGGTGATTGTTCTTCCTTGATGGCCCTGGAAATCTCTGTTGCTGTTTCTGAGGTGGCTTAGGTTGGTGAGGAGAAGGGCAGCTAAAACTGACAGTCCCAGCCTCCCTTGGTATTCTACCTGTGTTGTTTGCCCCCAGTCATTGGGTAGAAGTTAGACATGGGGAGAAAAACCATTTTAAGAAACTTCACAGGGTTGAGCCCTGGTGGCGAAGTGGTTGTGCGCGGGACTGCGGCCCACTGGGATGGAGTTTCAATTCCAGCAGTGCGGCTGGGCCTCCTACTCCCACCACCAGAGAGCAGTGATGCCAAAAAAAAAAAAAAAAGAAAAAAAAGAAGCTTCGCTTTACCACAGTAGTAATTATAACGTACAGGTAAGCAGATTTATGCCCCTGGTTCCAAGAAATGATACTACAGAACTTTTCTAGATATTGACTAATTGTTTTTAAGAGTTTTTTACCCTTTAAGAGTAGTTTTAGGTCTACAGAAAATAAAGGACAGAGTTCCCATTTATAAGCATCACCCCAAACCCCTCACTATTTTTACTATTAGCATTTTGAGTTAGTATGGAACATTTATTACAATTGATGAGCCCGATACTGATGACTCTTTTTAATTAATGTCAATAATTGACATTCAGATTTACTCTGCTGTGCAGTTTGTATGTTTGACAAGCCTCTTGATATCTCGTATCTACTATTATGGTACTGTACAGACTATTTGCACTGTCCTTAAGATGCGTTGTGCTCCTGTTCATCCCCCTGACTCCTTGGCAACCACTGTCTTTGTCAGAATGTCATATTGTTGGAATCGTGCCCCGTGTTGCTTCTTTTGCATAATGATATGCATTTAAAACACCTCTGTCTTTTTGTAGCTTGATAGCTAATTTGATTTTGTCACTGCATAATTCTCCATTGCATGGAAATGCCAGTTTGTTTATCTCTGTCGAAGGACATCTTAGTGGCTTCCAATGTTTGGCATTAATGAATAAAACTGTAAACATCTTCATGCAGATGTTTTGTGTAAATTTGGTTGTGCTTTTTAGTTCAAGTATGCTCCAGTTTTTAATGTGCATTCTATCATTTCTCATTTATAGATTGCCAGATTATATTTGGTTTCTGATGTTTTATACAACTCTTCAGCCAAAGTTGCCAATGCTTCCTATTATAGAAAATTGTAAGTATATGAGTTAAACTAATATTACTGAAATAGGAAAGAAATTCAGAAATAGGATTGTTTTGTTAATAAGCACCTCTTTCTCCTACAATATCATTTGAAGTTCTTCATGGTTTGTACGATTTGATTGTATTCATTGAACTGAAAACTAATTCTAAGCTAAATTATTAAAACTATTTGGAAGTTTTAACTTCCTATCAGTTTCTAGGCACTGAAACAGATGGAATTAAAAATAATTTTTTAGATTGTATGTTTACTTTTGTAACAGTTAAGTGGTAGACATAATGACAAACACAAGGGAAGAAAGTAAAGGCCTAAAATTAATCATTCAAAGGATCTCTATTCTCTTATAAGAATTTATGTTGCTATATTGTAGTTAGTATACTAATTTTTCCTTGGTTCTCCTTGTATGTTTAATATATAAGTAAGCTTCAGATAGGCTAATGTCTGGTGTTCTAAAAGGAAATTTGGAAACTTGGACCTAGCCTTAGCACTTTAGCTAGTTTTACCTTTAGTTTTTTTTTTCTGGGATAAGTTGCTTTTAATTTTATAAAACAGCAGGACTCAAGAATTGACAGAAGAATTCTGAATAATAGAGCTAAAACAATTCAGTTATAGTTGGAAATTTATTGGTTTTTTTTTTTATAACAATTACTTTTAAAAATACTTGAAGTTTGAGGGTTTTCATTGGCTAGCATGTTAAACGGGTGTGGGACTGTTCAACATATTTCCTTTTAAGAGTGTGTTATTTGAATTTCAGTTTTGAAACAAAGTTATGCCAGATCTTTTCAGACCTCAATGCTACCTATCGTACAATCCAAGGCCATTTGCAGTCTGAAAACTTTAAGGTATGTGGACTTATTGTTGTACTTGTGTTTTAAAATGATAAGGAAAACACTGGAATGATAGGAGGGTGGAGCTGACTGGAGAGCTAGAAAAATACATAATGCAAGTATATATGATGATATTTTAAAACTTGGATATTGTAGAAAACCATACTGATAAAATTCTGCCATTAATTTTATCTTTACTGTCAAAAATTGTGAAAGTTGAAAGTATATTGATTAGTACTCTTTTTTTAGGTGTAGCTTATACTAGTAGTAATACTTAGTAGTCATTTTTTGGTGTGCATATTAAATATTAGGTGCCCTGGTCATGTAGTGGTACAAGTTGGGCCACTAATTTTAAGGTCAGCAGTTCAAATCCACCAGCCACTGTGCAGGAGGACAGGGACTTTTACTTTGTAGAGTCACTGTCTCGGAAACTTGCAGGGACAGTTCTACTTTGTCTTAGAGGATTGTTGTGAGTTGGTATCAACTCAATGGCAGTGAGCTTGGTTCTGGTTTTTTGGTTATAAAATTTTTTTTTGCAAATTGCATTCAGAAGATTGTTTATTTTGTAATGGTATTGATTTAACTGAATTAAGGAAGATGCATCTTAATTTTTGGTTTAGAAAGTAGACTTAGTCATTTTAATCTCTTAAGCTATAGACCAATATTAAGGAAAGTCAAATAAAATAGCTTACTGAACAAGTAAATATACATTTATAGGAAAATTACTATTAGGAAAAGATTTTTATCTTGAGAAGATTCCCAATGACTTACACACACACACACACACACACACACACACACACACACACACACACACAGTTTAGATCAGGGATCCTCAAACTTTTTAAATAGAGGGCCAGTTCGTGCACTGTCACTCAGATCTTTGGAGGGCCGGACTGTAGTTTTAAAACAAAAAACTGAATAAATTCACTGTAGGCCCTCGATGAGTTGGCTAGTAATCAGGACAGCAGCAGTGGCAGAAACACCTGGGGGGTGCTGCACATGGCCCGTGGGCTATAGTTTGAGGACCCCTGATATAGTTGAGGACCCCACTCAACTTCATATGCTGAAAATCAAAGGAAAGTCTAAAAGAATTCGCCAAGATTGGGGAGTGTACTTCTTGGATCATAGAGATTCAAAATTTGGCTAACTTCGTTTTCTCACTTTCAGAATGCTCTAGAATAAGAGTTACTGACTCCAGTAGTGGTGTAAGAATTAGTCTTCCCATTTATAAAGTTTTGTTATCTTTTAGTTTTTAAATTGTACTTATTTTATAAAACTTATATTTTGATTGCTTTTAATTGGAAGGTGACATTTTAAAAAAGTTATAGTAGTTTAATAATTTTTAACTTAATGTTAAGGGTATCAGTTTAAAATGAAAGAAACTTTGATGAAATTTCTCATGAACTGATGTTTGGCATAGCGCCCTACAATAATCATTTCTTATTTTTTACATTTTAGCAAAGGGTAATGACGTGCTTCAGAGCATGGGAAGATTGGGCTATTTATCCAGAACCATTTTTGATCAAACTACAAAATATTTTCTTAGGACTTGTAAATATTATTGAAGAAAAGGAAACGGAGGTGGGTATACAGTGTTTGGCTGCGTTTTTATTTTTGGTGGGGGGATGCGTGGGGACACTAGTGGTGTGGTAGGTTGAAGATGTTGGTAATCCTTGTTTTATGAAAAATATCTCCTGCTTACCCTAAAGATGAATTTTTGTTGCCATTGTTTTAGAAGGATTCATCAAGTTTGTGTAAAAATGGAGTGGAAGGATAATGAAATTTTTTTCATTAACTTTGTGAAACCTTATGGGGTGTGTACGTGTACCCTAATTTCATTTTGTTAAAGAGAGTCATATAAATAAATATGAAACCCTGGCGGAATTGTGGTTATGCATTGGGCTGCAACTGAAACCACCAGCTCAATTTTAGGAGAAAGACAAAATCTGCTATTCTTGAAAACAATTCTAGTCTGGGAAACCCCCACCCAGAGGCAGTTCTACATTTTCAGGTAAGGTTGCTGTGAATCAGGAGCAACTTCATGGCAGTGAGGAATTTTTTTTTTTTTTTTTTAAATCAATGTAACTAAGGAGCACTGGTGAGGTGGTGGCTGCTAACTGACAGGTCGGTCATTCCAACCCACCAGCTACTTTGCAGGAGACGTGTGTGTCAGGCTGTCAGGAAAGTTACAGCCTTGTAAATCCCACGGTACAGTTTGCCATGTTTTGCGGGGCCACTATGAGTCTGAATTGATTGAGCAGTTTTTGGCTGTGTTAATAATTAAAAGCATGACAAAAAGGACCACAATGGTAGTAGGTTTTTTTCATCACCGTTGTGCTGCTAAGCACTTGTTGAGTCTATCCACCTTCGCTTTGCTATCATTCTTTGATCACTCATGCAAGAACCTCTTAATTGGTCTCTTGGTTTCTACTTTTGTTCACTTCCAGTCCATTTTTACTTTAACAAATGCTTTTTTATCTTTGTTTTTATTTTGTGAGTGAAATCTGAATTTGTTCCTATTTAAAATGTTAGTTGCTTCTATTTGTTTTTTATATGGTGATCAGTCTTTTGTTATGGATTCTTTTACTCCTGTCCCAGTCACAATGCTCTTGTTTTACTTTCTTCAGTGTTCCATGTTCCTTCTTGGCATCAGCTTTTTGACATGCTCATTCCTAACTTCCCATTACCTGGGGTCCTCTTGCTGAGGACACAGGGCCCTCTGTAACCTTTCTAGAGGCAGCCTCTTTAATAGTATGATATGCCTGTTGGCTGTAGCAGTTATAGCTTCTGTTACTTGGTTGCCTTTTCCTATAAAAATAACACTATTCTGGGCTGAGCCCTGGTGGCCTAGTGGTTGTGCATAGGACAGCGGCCCACTGGGATGGAGGTTCAATTCCAGCTTTACGGAGCAAAGACTGGGCCTCTTACTCCCACCACCAGAGGGCAGTGATGCCCAAAACACCAAAAATAAATAAATAAATAAATAAATCTATTCTAAGCTCTTGAACAAAAAGGACTAAACTAGTTTATGCTCATTGAATCTAAAGTATCTCTAATATTATCTGACACTAATAAACACAGGGTAAAACAAAATTGATGAATAAATGCATAGATGATGACTTCTGTTGATGACAAAATATATTTATGTTTTCACATTGTTCTTGCGAATAAAGGTAGATATTCATTCAATTAGTTGACTTCTGTTGGATTGTAAATTAATACTGTAACAATGACTTCAGCAAGCAAAGGAAAATGTTACCATACTATGCATTTCTGTAGGAGGTACCAGATGATCTAGATGGTGCCCCCATTGAGGAAGAACTAGATGGTGCACCTCTTGAAGATGTGGATGGCATTCCTATTGATACGACACCCATTGATGATCTTGATGGCGTTCCTATAAAGACTCTTGATGATGATCTTGATGGAGTACCTTGTAAGTTCAAGTTTCAAACTGATTATATCTAATAGTAAGTGTGATTCCCAGAACTTAATCTTCACACATGCAGATATGGAAGAAGGTTATAAGTAAGATAGCAAGTCACTAATGTTTTTCTTTTATCTTTCATATTTCATATGAAATATGAAATTTTTTCATATGAAATATTTCATATTTCAGTAGGAATAGGTATGTGTTTGAAAGTCCCAAGAAAAAGTTTTTTTTGTCCTTTCTGATCACTTTTTTTTTGTGTTGAGGTAGTTGTCTCATTTACAAGTTTCTCTCTCTCTCTCTCTTTTTTTTTTTGCTTAATTATCAGGATGTATGAGTTAAATATTATGGTTAATGACAATTTTTATTCCATGGCCTGGCTTTATCAGTTCTTTTTTATTTTTGGGGGTAGCTCAGCTATACTAATTGCCTGAAATAATATTTAGAAATAAGTATATACAATCCTATGTACAATTGTATTATATATTAAAATAGTGGGTAGTATAAGCTTAAAATCGTTTAACTTCCTCAGTATATCCAGTGTTTGGAATATTAATAATTTCTATTTTCTGAGTTGATAAAATCTTGGAATTAGACTTAAAATGCATAGAACTGAATTAGTCATGCTTTTTCTTGATGTTTTCATTATTAGTCCATGCACAGCCTTGTTTTATACTACTTTTTAGTAATTATCACTGACACTAGGGAACCCACTGCTTTGAGTCAACCTCTAATAGCTGAGGTTAATGTTGTATCTTTTCCCAATAGTGGACGTGACCGAAGATTCAAAGAAAAATGAGCCTATATTTAAAGTTGCCCCATCCAAGTGGGAAGCTGTTGATGAATCGGAGTTGGAAGCACAGGGTAAGTGTAAAAGTAAAATAAATACTGAGATTCAAAATCAAATTCTTGTGAACTAATTTTTTTTAATTAAAAGATTTTATTGGGGGCGCTTACAACTCTTACTACAATCCATATATCAATTGTATCAGGCATATTTGTACATATGTTGCCCTTTTTCTCTAGACATTCTTGACTCCTTGGTATCAGCTCCTCTATTTTCCCTCTCTCCCCCACCCTCATAACTCAGTGATAAGATTATAAATTATTTTCATATCTCACACTGCTGTCTCCCTTTCCCTCTCTAGGCCCCCCCCCCCGCCCCCCTGCCCCGAGGGGTATGTGTAAATCATAGCAGTTGGTTCTCCCTTTCTGCCAGCTTCTTCCCCTTGCTGGTATTGGTATCCTCATTCCTGTTCCTGGATTCTGTGTGTAGTGAACTCTGATCTCTTATCTGTCTTGTGTGCACGCTCTGGTCTAATTTGAAGTGAGAGGCAGTCATGATAGTCTGGGCTTAGGAAGCCTCAATGAACCAGAGGAATATTGTGTGTTTCATCAGCACTTTACTGCACCCTGGGACTCATCCCTTCCCGTTGACCCCTCTGGGGTATGTTCCATTTCTACAGATGGTCTTTGGATCTCTGCTCTGACACCACCCCCCACCCCACCCCCCCATTCTCAACAATATGTTTTTGTTTGTCAGTTTGTTAATGGGTCTTCTGATGCCTGTTTCCTGGTGCCAATGATACCTCATGATTGCTCTGTCTGGTGTGCTTCTTCCATGTGGGCTTGTTGCTTCTCTGCTATATGGCCACTTGTTTAACTTCAAGCCTATAAGACCCCAGACACTTTATCTTTTAATAGCCGGGCACTAGGCACTTTCGTCAACACATTTGCTTATGTACCCATTTTTTTCTTCAGCAGTTGTGCTGGGAAGGTGAGCATCACAGAATGCCAGTTTGTTAGAACAAAGTGTTCTTGTATTGAGGGAGGCTGAATGTCTGTCCACTGCCTCAGTGCATTGCCATATAAATAAATATATGTACATAGGCCAATACCTCTTTTATGGATTAATGTATTTATATATGTACACACCTATGCATATACCTTTATTCATAGCTTTGCTTTCTAGCTCTTCCCTCTGTTTGCTTTTACTTTCCTTCTGCCCCACCATCATGCTCACATTTCTTTTGCTTCTTAGTACTTATTCTCAGATAGACTGCTGTTGTTCCAACACCCGCATGATCTCTACATCCTTGTTAATTTTAATTCTCTAGTTGTTCCCTGTCTGGCGTTTGCTCACTGAACCCTTTGCTTGCCACCTTCCCCCTCCAAGTCCCTCTGGAATTGTTGGTCCCATTGGTTTCTCCTTAAGCTTGCTTCCTGTGGCTGTTTTATATAAGTAGGCAAACCAAAAAATGGCATAGACCAAACAAAAAGAAAAGGGGGAAAAAAGAGAAAACAGGAGATTCCAGGTCTGTCTGCTGACACTTGTGACCCCCACTGGTCCTGGGGGAATTCCAGGAACTGCCCCTCCTAGACTCAAGTCTATTTTGGGGGCTTTTTAGAGGCTCTGTGGCTTGGCTTTGCTCAAGTTGCTGATCTATTATGTTCCCTTCTTGGTTTGCTTTGCTGCGGGGAGGTTCAGACTGTACTATTTCTCCACCGTGTGTCCCCACTTTGTCCTCTGCCGCAGTAGGCTCCAGTAAGGGGAGGTCTTTTCAAGGCACACAGTTGTTTTATCCTTAGTAAATCCCACTTGTTGATTTCAGGTTCACTTGGGTGTACCCTCCCTATTGCAGTTAGCCTTAGGTTTGTCCTGATTCCTTCATTGATGGTCCTGATAGTTTGGGGGCTTACTTCTGGGTCTGTGATCCACCTTGAATTTGTTCTCGTGCATGGGGTGGGGTAAACATCTTGTTTTTCTTTTCTACATGTGGATGTCCATTGTTCCTGCACCACTTGTTAAAGAGGTCATACATTTCCCAGTTGATGCTTTTGGGGCTTTTATTGAAGATCAGTTGTATATATGCTGATGATTTTCAGTGTTTTCTGCTGTTTTTCCATTGGTCTGAGTATCTGTCATTATGCTAGTACCATGCAGTTTTGACCACTGTGGCTGTGTAATATGTGTTAAAAGTCAGGTGCATGTGAGCCCTCTGACTTTGTCCTCCTTCTTGAGGAATTGTCTGCTAATTTTGGGCTTCTTTTTTCTCCATTTGAAATTGGTGGTCAGTTTTTTCAATTCTTTGAAGAAAATTTTTGGTATTTGAATCCGGATAGTGTTAAACTTATAAAGTGCCTTGGTTAAGATTGACATCTTTGCTATATTGAGGCTTCTAATTCACGAACATGGGCTATTCTTCCATTTGTGGAGGTAGCTTTTGGTTTCCTGTAGTAGGTCTTATAGTTTTCATTGCTTAAGTCTTTTATTATTTTTGTTAAATATTTTCCTAGATATTTCAGTTTGTTCTTGGTTATTGTGAAGTGTACTGCTTTCTTGATTTCCTTTCCTGTCCGATGTATATAGCAAACCAGTAGACTGCTGTTTGTTGATCTTGTGTTTTGCCACTCCTCCGTATTCAGCTTATCGCTCTCTGTATTCCTGTTGTGGAGCTTTTGAGGTTTTTATTGTATAGAATCATGTTGTCGACCAATAACAATTAATCTAATTTTTTTGTGTGTATTTTCCTCCCGTATTTTATAACATGTTTGAACCTTAAGAACTTGCTTTGCTTTATTTTGTATCTGGTGACTAAACTTTATTCTGGCTGCTTTAATTTTTTTATAGCCTTCAATTTGAATGTTACATGAGTAACCAGAAATTAATAGAAACCATAAGACATTTTGGTTTACACTATACACTAGAGAAGATATCTATTTGGAAATCTAGTTGAGTTCATTTTTAGGGAAGCCAAGCTTTGACTCTCATGTGTGTGACTTAACTAGATAAAGCTATGTCAACTACCTTAGATAGCTTGCTTATTTGGACAAGTATCCTATGTTTGTAACCTGTAGCTTTTAATACTTACAGAGCTTGTAATTAAGTAAAACTTTTCAGCTAGCTCAGAAATGAGGAAGATAATTAAATGCACTTTATGGAATTTGAATAAAATTATAGTATATATAGGTGTGAAAAAAGTAGATTTGATAACACACAGAAATGGCTAATGAAAGACTAGATATATATTTAGATAAACCTATAATAAAAGCATTCACTTTGAAGCAGCTGCTTCTGTGCTAATTTAGCTTATGGAATTACATCCCTTTTTCCCTTTCATTCAGCTGTAACAACTTCTAAGTGGGAGTTATTTGACCAGCATGAAGAATCAGAAGAAGAAGAAAATCAAAAGTAAGAATCTAGCTAAGCTTCAGTGTACTCAACTCTTTGTTTATATAAACTCTCATTAAAGGATATGGGTGAAATAATGGTGAAGGGGAAAAGTTAACTCTTTATAAAACCTTGGGAGATGATCAATTTTAGTTCCCTATTATTTTCTCAGTGAAAAAGATCTCGTGGTTGCTAGTCTCGGTACACCTGGGTTCACCATACTTGAGTTTATTTATATGCTAAGGCAATGGTTCTCAACCTGGTTTTCAATCTGGGTCGCGACCCCTTTGGGGGTGGTTGAACAACCCTTCCACAGGTTGATTCCTAGCAGTAGCAAAGTTACAGTTAGGAAGTAGCAATGAAAATAATTTTATGGCTGGGGCTCTCCACAACATGAGGAACTGAATTCACAGGTCTTGGGAAGGTTGAGAACCACTGTGCTATGGTATGCATTCTCCCTTGTGTCCAATTGATTGACTAACTGCAAGGGTTTCAAGTCTTTGTCATCAAAGATTGTTTTGAGCTCTACGGAAGGTGAGTCTTAAGATATGGGAAGATTCTGCTTGTTTTCTTTTGGGAGTGTATATTACTAAGAATAATACTATATTATGACCATTTTGTTATTTATATGTAAAAATATTTTGGATGAATTAATAATAAGAAAACTCTTTAAAATCCCCTGCTGTCAAGTTGATGCTGACTCACGGTGGCCTGATAGACAGAGTAGATCAGTTTTCTGAGACTAAATCCCCCCAGGTGCACACAGCCTTGGACTCAACTTGAAAATTTGAACTTAGCATAGAGAAATTACAATTTTGCCTTACTGTAATTCTCCAAAAATTGCTTCTGTATTTAGTGCTGGGTGATTTCAGGAATTTCTGTTCTTTTTTGTTTTTTATTTTATTTTTTTTGTTCCTGTATTTTCTTGCAAGTTTGTATTGGTAGTTTTTATTGAGTACTGACATTAGAAAAATCCTTGCTCTGAGTTCCAGCGGCGGAGTGGTTGAGTGCGGGACTTTGGCCATTGGCTTAGCGGTTCAAATCCAGCAGCAGCAAGGATTTGCTCCCACTCCCACCAGAGGGCAGTGGTGTCAAAACAAAAAAAGAAAAGAAAAATCCTTACAAAGGCAGTTCCTTTTTAAATAGGAAAGGAGATGGTGTCAAGAACACAAAGCCTATTTCTGTTCATGTCCAGAGATGTAGATACCTGTCTCTGTGTTCTTTTATTTTTCAAATGAAAGAACAAAGTGAAATGTCTATAAATTTCATCCTAGTGCAATTTGGGTATTTTTTTGTTTTTGTTTTTTTTGGTGTCCTTGGGTGGGCTCGAACAATTTGGGTATTTCTGTGGATTTCATAAGAGTGGTTATCACCAGCATTCACATTGTTGAGGAAATGTATTGATCCATGGTTTGTGGAGCTACCAATTGATGGGATGAGGAAAACCTAGCAACAAACATGTCTTTCCAGTGGTGTTGGTTTGATTGGAACAAGTTAGCAGTGATTAGGTAAAATAATTACAAAATGTAGATGTGGCTTCATAGTGGCTGTCCTGAGACTTTAGGAATTGGGAACAGGTCAGTTTAGTTTGCTTTAAAGGAATGTCCTGTCCCTGCCCCCAGCCACATTACAATGGTGGTAGGGGTGGGGCTCCCCTCACCCCCTTAAAATTTTAGGTCTTTGAACTTGTCATTGATATCTGTCACCAATTTAGAATTACTTTACTATATAATTAGGGGGGGAAGGAAGGGCATTTAAAATTTTTCTTATTATTAATTTACTTACAAATTTCTATTGTAGAACTCAATGTTTTGTTGACTTTGCACCTTTTTGGATAAATTTTATTTTTCTATTGTTGAGGATGAAAGTATTTGAGTGTTTGACTGTGGAATAATTAATGTATTACTACATTGAGGTATAATCACCAGAAATATCCTTTAATTTTTAAGATCTCTAGAGAAACTTACTAACCTAAAGTTGATTTGTTAAAGAAGGAATTTGAACTTTAAACATAGATATGTGAAGGTGCTGAAAAGAAGTGGCCCAGATGAAAAAAAAAAGCTCCATATAAATCAGTGATGATTATACCAGAAAAACAGTCATTACTATATTTTTATAAATTAACATACCAGTCTAGACTACCTTGAAGTTTTGTATTGAACAAAATTGCAGTGTCTTTGAATTTGCCACTCATGTAGAGATACCAAAAAGAAAGTAAAGGCAAAATACTTCACTTAGAACATACTGATCTTTAAAATATCTTATGCCTCACTACTACTCTCCAGTGGATAGATCTAAAATGCCTTTTATACAGAATACCTTGGTATACTGACAACATTTTTGCATTCCTGGCAAAATGTGATTTTTGTTTTTTATGCACCACTAACAACGTGGACAAAATGTCCAAAATACTAGTTTCTTTGGAATGAATCCTGTATGGTTTTAGAGCTTTGAATTTCCATTCCTTTCAAGCACCAACTGTGAAGTGATTTGTTCTTAGAACTGCTAATTAGGAAAAGCCTGAGCGGATTGCTTGATAAGCTTTGAAGGGTTGAAACGGGGAGGATAAAATAAAAGGGAGCTCCAAAAAGTTCTTGGAGAAGTTCCAGTTTTTTAAGTTCTTTTTTTTTTTTAATTGAACTTTTTGAAGCTTCCTGATATATTTCTAATTACTAAAATACAATTTATTTAAAAAAAATTTAAATAACATATCCATCTGATCTATGATGTCTAGCTTTTTAGATTTATTCTATGCAAATGTAAATATGAATAACTGAAACAAATTGCATATTGGAAAGGCTATTGGTAGTTTCCACTCATTGTTAGTAGGTATGTTTCATGTTAATCCATATAATTATCTACTCTCAGATATATTTATCTGTAGTTGAAAGCAGTCATTCAGATATATGTGTAAGGATTAGGAGTATATTTGAAGTTAAAAAGTGGAACTATTGTAAATAACAGGCTGGAATTAGTAAAGTAGTTTTCCTCATATAGATAACACAGTTTATCTTTTGTGAGGGGTGGGGGGTGGGCATCACTTCCTCTGGTGGTCGTGGGCGCCACCCAGTGCTGCTCCTGAGAGCCACCGCTGGATTTGAACCGCCAAGCCTGCAGGCCACACTTCACTTACGGCACTGGGCTCAGCCCAGATAACACAGTTTAATTAAGAACTACAGGTTCTTATTCCAGAATTACTCTGTAAATACCCTTGTTTACATAGACACATAAATATGTATGAGGGAGCTTTGAAAGTTCTTGGGAAAATTTTATCTGCCTTTTAATCCCCCGCGCCCCCCCCCCCTCCAACTTTTTGTAGTGCTTTAACCCCTTAAAAGTATCTAGAACACTTGAAGGATTTTATGTATCAAGAAGAAATAAGTGTTTTTTAAGATTTAATTAAAAACTATATTTTGGAAATTTCAGACAGATTTGAGAAATACTAATTAAAAGTTTTCTTTAATTTCTAAAAGGACATTGTTTTTATTAATCTTTTCAAGCTTGGTGTGGCTGATTTTCTGCCTCACCAAAGGGTGGTATTGAGTTGTAACTATATGTGGTATGATTATGATCTTCTGAATATGAAGTGTGTCAAGAGATTTTCATAATGTTCTTGAAAGGACCTTTTTATGAGAAATTAAAAATCTACTACCTTAGTTTTCTCAGTATGTATCCTACTACTGTTTCTAGCACTTTGTTTATCTGCCTAGCTTAAAACTTTCTTTCAGGGATGAGCCCCGGTGGCGTAGTGGTTGTACTGCGGCCCACTGGGACGGAGGGTCAATTCCAGCAGTGGGGCTGGGCCTCCTACTCCCACCACCCAGAGCAGTGATGCCCCAAAAACCAAACCAAACTAAACCAAACCAAACAAAAAAAGCTTTCTTTCAGAATGTGTATTAACTATTTAAAACTGATTGTTATTTGGAAACAATTTGGTTATGTGGAAATACTTTGTAGTAATATGAGTAGTCTTAAAAGGCTTCTAAAGGAACTCTTACTTAGGGTCAGATGTATTTACTAACCAAATTTCAACTTTTTTTGGGGGGGGGTGGGGGGGTGGCATCACTGCCTCTGGTGGTCGTGGGTGCTACCCAGTGCTGCTCCTGAGAGCTGCTGCTGAATTTGAACCGCCAAGCCCGTGGGTCGCAGCCCCACACTCAATCACTTACGCCACCGGGGCTCAGCTCAAATATCAACTTTTAAGCTCTTATTAGGTGTAAATATTAAGGATAAAGGGGCATGCTTTATAGTCTTTGCAATAATGCTAATGTTATAATTGGTATTGTTAGGAAGTAATTTTGCTATGATACACAAATATATGTAAGCCCAGGCTTATTTGCCAATACTAAACAGGCACACTCAGTTCAATCCCAGAATATCTTCATTTTTTGTACTTTAAGACCATTTTGTCGATTCGGTAATACCTTGGATACATAGTTGCCCGCCTGTTTTTCTGTTTCCAGTAGTGTTTCTGAAGTACAACGAAACTTTACTAAAATCTCTTCACAAACGTCATACTCTGGCTGAGCCCTGATAGTGTTGTGGTTGTGTGCGGGACAGCGGCCCACTGGATTGGAGGTTCAAATCCAGCAGCAAAGCTGGGCCTTCTACTCCCACCACCAGAGGGCAGTGATGCCCCAAAAACAAAACAAAAAATTTCATACTCAGAGGATTACAATCATTTATACCTCATATAGTTACAACTCAATATCACACTTTGGTGAGGAAGAAAAACATCCATACCAACCTTGAAAAGAATAATAAAAACACCCTTTTAGAAATTAAATTTCCTCTTGAATTCCAAGGGACTTTCGTGGCAGCCACTCTGCCTTTTTTTTTTTTTTTCTTTTTGTCTGACCTAGAACTAATACAAATTTAAAGTCAGAGGAACATGGATACTAGTAATGCAAATGTTTAAAACCTGTATCCTCACTTTATTCTAGATTTAAGTACTTATCACATAAGTGTGTTATATGTGGCATTGAGTATTCATAGTAATCTGTGATTCAAATCTAAGTCTTTTTTAGTTGATAGGCTCTGCTGCATGTGTGGTTAATCATTTAACTTTTTAAACTTTAGCCTTTATGAAATAATGTATAGAGGCTCAGCTTTTGGGGGGGGGCACTGGAAACAAGTTTTGCAAAGTTATTTAAAAAGTAAGATTTGATAAAAAATATCTTGTAAAATAAGTGCTTATCTTACGTTGTCTCACATTTAAGACCATGAAAAGTAAAGTATTTAGAATATGAGACCTTAGCACTTCCTTTTGCTGCCTGACATTGAATATCTGTGCTTATTTCCAAAGCCAAGAAGAAGAAAGTGAAGATGAAGATGATACTCAAAGCTCCAAATCTGAAGAGCATCATTTGTACTTAAATCCCATTAAAGAAGAAATGACAGAGTCTAAGTTCTCTAAGTACTCTGAGATGAGTGAGGAAAAACGAGCTAAACTCCGGGAAATTGAGGTTAGTTTCACAAGGACATTTAATCTGCATTCCTGGACTTCTGTCATTTTCGCCATCCATCACTTCAGCTCCGTGGCATCATACCTTCCTGCATATACTGTTCCCTCCTTCTGCCTTTTGTTAGTTGCTCTCAGTCAGTTTCAACTTGTGACGGTTCCATCTTGCAGAGTAGATAAGTTCATGAGGTTATGACCTGTAGGAAGCAGACTGCCTCCCAAGGCTGTCTTCTGAGGTGTCTCTTGATGGTGCTAGCTGCCAACAATTCACTTCGTAGTTGTGTGCTCAGCTGCTCACGCTACCAAGGACTTCTTTATCATGCCTGCAAACCTTCATGGCTAGTGAGTGCAGTCTGACTCACACTTCAGGTCTTTCATCTCAGGCATTCCTTCCTTGAAAGCATTTTCTTGGATGGGTGCTAGTCCCAGTTAATCTCTTGTTACTTTACTTGTGCTGTGTAATTGTGACACTTGGGTGCGCACACAATATTTACAGTTGCCTTGTGCTTTACCTACTCTGCTGTGATGTCCATGTGGAAAAAGGATCTTGTCTATTTTGTGTTCATTAGTGTCACTCCCAGCACGTTGGAAATTCTCTTGAGTATTTATGTCATTCATGAAAGTGGAAACTGAATAAGTTTATTTTGAAGTAGTAAAACTGGTTCTAATGAATAGATTGCCTGTCAATACTCATTATATTCAGTGGAGCCAGGCTTTGAGTGATATACACAGTTGACTGGCTTGGCTGCTGAGTAAGACATTGGAGGTTTGCATCTGTCCTAGGAGAAAGTAAAATTATTTTCTGGGACATTCCAGTTTTGTAAGTGCAGTAAAATACAGGCTTATTTATTTTCCTTTGTGATTGGGAGTGAGATGGGGCCTAGTATTAAAGAACAGGGGTGGAGGACTAATAGAGCTCAAACTATCTGAAGCAAGCTCCTGCCCCCTTTCCTCTTAGTTGACCTTGTTCATCAAAGACTAGTCAGACATAATAGAGAGGGAACAGTTTTACAATGGGAGCCCTCCTTGTCCCTTCTTCCAAGATGTTAAAACATTCCCTGTAATGGCTAACAGTACGGAACCAATCCAAAATCTCAGAGACAAGCATGTGAGTGCATTCTCATGTACTGTCTGTTCCGTTAGGTATTTTTGAATACCTGCAGTGGGTCCATGCTCATCTACCAGCTTGTACCTACTTGATTAGTTACCTTAAAAGTACCCCACTTAGTACTCCTGGACTGGCACAAGTGCTCTCTTACCTTTCTTCAGCTATTAACCTGTCAACTTGGTAACGCTAGTAGAGAAAGCATTTTGTTTTAACTTTATACAGAATCAATTGTAAGTATGGACAAGGAAGAAGTTGATTCATTTTTTTTAACCTGAGGCATAATCAGTCATTGGAATCACCTCTTGACAGTTTGACTGAAAAGTTGTTTCTCAAATAGATGCCATAAAGTACCTTTTTCTAAGAGAGATGTGGAAACATGTTTATAATGCTTTTGTTTCCTTCCATTAAAATAAGTGGGAAACAGATTAGTGAGAGAAGGATTAAACAAAATGCATATTTTGTTTGCAATTATACTTAGGCTTAGATTTTTAAAAATTGTTTTGCTTTAAATTTAATACTTGGCAGTCATATTTTGATAACCACTTTGTCTCTGGAAAAGCCATCTTTATTAAGTTTGTAAGGGAACAAGATGCTGTCCTGGGGTAAGTAAAAACCATTGCTACTAGGGTTCCAGTTCAGGCATGGGTGAGTTTACTAAACAAAGCATATGTAAACATGTCTCTGAGATAACTAGGTGGCTACACACAAGTTTTCACAGTGGTACACTTACTCCTGTTAAAAAAACAAACTTAGTGTCATCCTACAGATTGTCATGCGGCTAGTGCACAGGACGGAGGAGAACTGCCTCTGGGGTTCCAAGACTGTAAATCTTTATGGGCGTAGAAAGCGATTTCTTCCTCCCTGAGTGGCTGGTGATTGAGAACTGCTGGCCTGTGGTTGGCAGCCCAACACAGCTTAGTACGGTGCCTTCAAAAAAAAACCTGCTTTCTGAGGGGATCTGCTGGACCAGTTCAGTTTGAGGCAGAATTTTTTTTCATAGGACGATTGGGGGCATATTACAAAGTTTTAAGAAAACTGAGAGCTACCTTGATGAGAAAATTGTGCCAAAGACATTTTTTCCCCCATTCCAGCAATGCAGCTGCTCATTGT
Organism: Nesogale talazaci; assembly: GCA_004026705.1. Classification (NCBI taxonomy): domain Eukaryota; kingdom Metazoa; phylum Chordata; class Mammalia; order Afrosoricida; family Tenrecidae; genus Nesogale; species Nesogale talazaci. Next base: position 43,840 of record PVJH01007236.1, read on the forward strand.
TTAGGTTAATAAGGGCTGTCGTGTGGGAATTTCATTGGGAAACCTTACTCTCTGTTTAGCCTATTGCCCAGATTTCACCCTCTCAGACTTCTCTTTGCTGCCCAAATTCAAGGAACATTTCAGAGGCTCACACAATTTGAGATCTTTGATACCCATACTGCCATTTTAACGCATGTAAATTAAGTCCAGAATTCTTCTAGGAAGGGTTCAAGAGTTGGAAGCACCATCAGCAGTATGTAGTCCCAGATGGAGAGGAGGGTATGTTGAGTAGTTTTACACTTTTTGTTAGTTTAAGTTAACAAAGGTTTCTAACAGCACTTTTTTACTTACTCACCTTTATCAGTGAACCACACTCATCTTTTGCGTCCTTTTCAAGCTTCTTCTGAACTCAGCACTCCTTCCTGATGGAAATGTTGGAGTGAAAACAAAGTTCCTTAAGAATTGCTTTCTTAATAACTGAAATAATTCCTTAATTAATCCAGAAATAGACTGTTCATTCACTTTTAAATGATCTTGGGGGCAGGAGCTAAAAGAAGAAAGCCAAGTTATTTAGTTTCATCTTGTCTGCTTGGGTGATTTTCATGAACATGATTGTGTTTGTTCTGTATATGTATTACATGGATGCTCATACTGACCTTATATGTACCTTTCCATAAAGCAGGTGCTCTTTCATAAGCTGATGTCTACACATAGCAGTAATTGCTTCTACTCCCAAATTACCTTCCTCTTGTACCCTTCTGGGATTGAAATGTAGATAGGCTTTGTCTTAAAATTACATAATCTACCCCCTTTTATATATTCTGAGTGATTTGGTCAGGTAAAATAACACGGCACATTTGGTGAGGATTTCTAACTCATGACTTTGATCACAGTGGATTACATCCTCTCCACCCCCCCTACCCCCCTGTCACCCTGTCTTTTCGGCCCCTAAATCTGAATGTGTATTTAGAAACTAATGAATACTAATTATTTTATTTAAGGATCATTAAAGAATGACATTCTAAATTAGTGACTGTAGTTTTATTATATACTAGGGTCAACTGTGAGTTGAAAGCAACTTGAGAGCACATGATAATAAACATATGTATGTCCTATTAAAGTGCCAGGAGCTTATCATTCACAGTGTGGATTAATAACCATTGGATTAACATTTCTTCACAGGGTACTTAGAAAAATTTTAGCTATATGATATTGCAGTGCAAGTTCTTGATTTTTCAGAGAGCAATAATTAGCCTGGTGCTCTCTCTTTTCTGTTGTTATTCTTCTGAAAGAGGTTAAAGAAGTGGAGCAGTAAGGGAGGGAGCCAGGTGGTGTCTTCTGTGTGGTTTATGAGGAAGATCCCCACATGCCATGGCTCCTGTGAAAAGAGTGAATCGTTGTGTGCGGAGATGATTACTTGACGCCTTGATCTGGAGTGCCAGGAAGCTGCTGCTTCTTGAGTTGATGACCCTTAGGTCATATCAGCAGAAACTATAGCTAGGGATTTTTTATTTTAATAAATGCCCCTTTTAAAATGTGCTTTCCTCGAGTAACATTCAGAGCTATTGCTTGACTCTTCAGTGCTTAATTCTTAAGCTGATTTTCTGTAAATACACGTTCTATAGAAGGTGGTCAGCTTGGCCATGAGAGGCTTCACAGAGTGGTAAATTCAAGTATTTAAATGTTTTTCTTTGTTTTTTTCGGGGGGGGGCATCACTGCCCTCTGGTGGTTGTGGGGGCTACCCAGCCTTCCTCCCAGAGAGCGTTCCTGGATTTGAACCACCAATCCTGTGGGCTGCAGTCCCACACACAACCACTATGCCACCAGGCTCAGCCAAATGTTTTTCTTCCTTCAAGTTAAATCTTACTGTCTTTTTAAAAAGGAGTTGTTACTAAAAAAGAAACCATAAGCAGAAATTCAAAGACTCTTGTGTTTTGAAAGAAGAGACTTGAGACCCTCACAGCCCTGAACATAAAACTGCTGCACAGTGATGAACCCTTCAGATTTCGACCTTGTGCTGGTCATACATGGATGGGGCTGTGATCAGAACGCTACCTTAATTAATTATTTAAGCCGTTTATCTTTTTGCCTTTGCCGGCTGTTATAGTTCCTTGATAATTTACCTTTAGCAATCTTTCCTTTCTAATTTGGAAAACTAGATATTGATTGATCATGGTTTTTGAACTTTTTTAGATATTGGTACTGAGAGCATGTGGGTTCACAATCACTTGAGTTCTGCATTGTCAGCATGTCTAACATGCTTTGGTGACCAAAGCAGGAGTTTTTTTGGTGTTGAGTTGGTTTTACAGAGGATTCTCATCAGATACTTTTGTATTTAGGTTCTTCTATTTTACACACATATTCTTAAGGAGAGTGTTTTTTGTTTTGTAACAGGGCTTAACATGACTTTCTTGTTATAATATTGACAGTACTTACTTGACAATTCTTATTTTATAGCTCAAAGTTATGAAGTTTCAAGATGAGTTGGAATCTGGGAAAAGACCTAAAAAACCAGGCCAGAGCTTTCAGGAGCAAGTAGAACACTACAGAGATAAACTACTTCAACGGGTAAGGAATAAGTATACTGAATTAATACCTAATTTGCAAAGTTACTTGCTTAAATGCCTATAGTATTAATGTCTGTTCTCCGGTAAAAGTGGATTTCATGTGATAGTCCTTGATGTCTAAGTGCTTACTGTTAACATATACTAAACATTTGAAATATTATTAAAAATAGTTTAATTTGGAAAAAGAGCCCTATGATAATAGCAGCATATTAATTTATTGTGCCACCATTTGTCAGCTTGTTATACTGTAGTGGCTTGTGTTTTGCTATAATGCCAAGATTATATCACTGGTATATAAGATAGCAGCTGGTTGTCCGAAATAAATAAATTTTGGTGGAAATTCCAGACTAGAGCAGGCTGTGAAGAAGAAATAGACTGTCCTCTAATGAAAAATTAGACACTGGAAAGCTATGGATAGCATTGAAACAATTTTGAGAATCTCATCATTAGAAGCAGAATATTGTTAGCGATAGTGTCAGAACTGTCTTCTCAAAGTAGAGTTGACCTTAATGACACGGATACAGTAAAGCCTGCAGGAGTAAAGCCTTTGGGACTGGGCCTGACTTAAAATGAGAAGATAGAGCTGCATGCATCATTAATAATTGGAACTTGGAATGTACAAAATATGAACCGAGGGAAATTAGAAGTTAGGTAGCACATAAAGATTGATGATATTCTAGGCATCATTAAACTGAAATGGTCTGCTATTGGCTATTTTGAATCAAAATGATTTGCTATACTGGGAATGACACAATCACGAGGAATGGTGTTGCAGTCATAGTTAAAATGACATTTTGAGATCTAGCTTGAAGTCCAGTGCTATGATGGATCTATCCCCATTAACAAAATCCAGTCAATACAACTGTTACTCAACTTTATGCATCAACTACTAAAGCTAGTGATAAAGAAGTTGAAGATTCTGCCAACATTTTCAATATGAAACTCATCAAACATTCAGTCAAGAGACATGGATAATTCTTGGTGCTTGGAATGCAAAAAATTGGAAACAAATAGGAACGAGCAGTATTTGGAAAGTGTGGCCATGGTGACAGAAATAAAGCTGGAGATTGTGTGACAGAATTTTGTGAGGCTGATTTCTTCGTTACACATACGTTTTTCCAATACAAAAGACAACCTATACTTGTAGTTTCTCCACATGGGATACACAGAAATTAAACTGACTATATCGAAGGGAAGAGTTAATGATGAAACTCACTGTCAGCATCTAAAATGAGACCAGGAGCTGACTGTGAAACACACCATCAGTTTGCTTATGCTTAAGGTCAGATTGAAGCTAAAGAAAGTTGCAAGTTCACAAAAATCAAAATACGAGCTTGACTATGCCACCTGAATTTTGAGAACATCTCAACAGATTTGTTATATTGAACACTAATGGCAGATGGCAGAGGTCCTAATGAGTTGTGGGATGGTATTATTAAAAAGACATGAAAGAAAGTAAAGAGCAAAATGGATGTTGGAAGACACTTTGAAACTTGCTCTTATTCATAAAAAGAGTTAAGGCACATGTAAGAAATAAAGTCAAAGAACTTAACAGAAAATTCAAAGAGCACCTTGAGAAGACAAAATAGAACATTGTGAAATGTGCAAAGACCTAAAGTTAGAAAACTAAAAAGGAAGAATACAATTAATAGATCTTGAAAAGAACACACAAAAAAATTTCACACCTTGAGTTAAATTAAAAGACTGTATGGGCAAAATATTGCACGATGCAAGAAGCATCAAGAGAAGATGCAAAAAAACATAGTCAACATAACAAGAAGAACCAGATGACACTCGATGATACTGAGAAGAAGGCACATCGACGGCATAAGCCAAAAACAAGGTTCCAGGATTGATGGAATAGCAATTCAAGTATTTGAACAAACTGATACAGTACTAGAAGCACTCGCTCCTCTTGGCCTGCAGATTTGGGAGACAGTCATTTTGCCAACTCACTGGAAGAGGCCCATATTTGAACACAGTCCAAAGAAAGGAAACATAACAATGCTCATTATAGAAGAATACTGATACCACACGTAAGCAGAATCTTGAAGATCATCCCACAAAGGTTGCAACAGTCCATTGACAGGCAGCTGCCAGAAATGCAGGCCAGATTCAGACAAGGAATTTGATTCATTGCTAACATCTGATTTTGGCTAAGAACAGAGAATATCACAAAGATGGTTACTTGTATTTTGACTGTACAAAGGCACTCAATGGTGGATCATAAAACTGCTTGGCTTAGAGAAGAGTGAAAATTCTAGAACACTTAATTGTCTCGTGAGGTACCTGTATATGCACCCAGAGGCAGCTGTGCTAATAGGACAAGGGAATGCTGCATAGTTTAAAATCTGGAAAGATGTGTATCAGGTTTGCATCCACCCGCCATACTTTTTTACTCTTTTGTTGAGCAAATAGAGGAACTGGGTTATATGAAGAAGAAAATGGTGTGTGGGTTAGAGGAACGGTTATTCGTAGCTTGCAGTAGGTAGGTACCACAACCTTCTTTACATGAGAAAGAAGCCCTTGCCGATGAAGATCAAGTGCAGTCTGCAGTATTGAGGACTATAGCTAAATGTAAGGAAAACCCAAATTTTCACAACTGGAAGAGGTAGGCAGCGTAATAAATGGAGTAGGATTGAAGTTGTGGAGAATTTTGCCTTGCGTGGATCTACAGACAGTCAGTGCTTATGGAAGCTGTGTAGCCAAAAGATCAAATGAAGCATTGTATTAGATACATCTGCTGCACGAGACTTCTTTAAAGTGGTCAAAACCAAGGACGTTTTATTGAGGACCAGGGTGCCTCTGACCCAAGTCATGGTATCTGTAGTTGCATGTGAAAGTCGAATATTGAATAAAGACCAAAGATGAGTCAATGCATTTGAATTATGTTGCTGGTGAAAAATATTGGCAGTTTCGAGGACTGCTGAAAAGCCAAACACTCGGTCTTGGAAGAAGTACAGCCAGAGTACTCCTTAGAATAAAAGATGTGGTCTCACCTACTTGCCGCATGCCAGGAGAGACCAGTCCCTGAAGGACATCACAGTACAGGGGCAGTGGAAAGAGGAAGGCCCTCGATAAAATGGATGGACAACGAAAGAACAGTTGTGAAGACCGTGGCAGGTGTTAGATCTACGCGGGAGGCCGACTTCATCTGGGCACATTCACGTATACCGGCGGTAGCGATCTCAAACAAGGCTTACGTGTTCTGCCATGTTAGTCTCTTACTTTGCATGATTGAAATTGCAGAGGAGGTGCCTGCCAGGAGTCAGCAAACGATGGCTCTTGCCTGATCTTTTAACGAAAGGTTTCTTGGAACGCACAGCCTTGCCCATCCATTCACTTGTGTGTTATCTTAGCGGCAGCTTTAGTACTGCCATGGCAGAGTTGAATAGTGACAAAATAATCACTGCTTGGATCTTTATAATGAAATTGCTGACTTCTGGTGTAAGTCTTTTTCCTCCTTTTTAAAATTTAGCGCTAAGATACAACTAGTGATTGATCTTTTATTAAGAGCAAAGATTTGTGAAGAAAATCAAATATAGATGGTATCTAGCTAGCACAATTGACTACACTGATTGGGATAGAAGGTCTCTGGCAGAGTAGAGCAAACAACATGGAACAAAATTCAAAATCCTTAAAAAGACTAGACTTACTCATAATCTGCTAGACTTGTGTAACCTCTGATCCTTCCCCCAGGAGTTAATTTGTAGCTCATAAAGTGAAACAGGCCCATAATGTTGTACTATGTTAGACTTCTTCCTTTCCATGATTAAAATTGTAACATTAGGGGGACAGGTACTCCACAGAACAATCAAGTATAAAAAAGCAGTTGAGCAGCGTTTTCCCAATAACAAAATTCAGAAGGAAGAAGGGGCAGGCGAGATGAGCAAATGAAGAGTGCTAATACATTGAGGGGGTTCTTGGATTAGAAATTAATTTGCTCTGTAGACTTTCACCTGAATCACAATAAAGTAATTCCCCAACACCCAAATATGAGAAAAGTCTGTTACTGTCTTTCATGATGCATGTTAGATTATATTATGAGTAAAACAGTTGCCTTTGAGTTGATTTTGATAAATAGGGCATAGTAGAATTGAATAAGGTTTTCAGTGGCTGATCACCAGGCCTTCCAAGGTACCGCTGGAAAGACTTTGAACCTCTCTATCAATTGCCAGATGCATTAATTGTTTGCCCTACCTAGGAACTCCATGAGGCCATAAAAGAACTAAATTTCTATCACTGAAGTTCATAGTAGCTATCTTTTAAAAATACAGTTACTCGTAAAAGTCAGAATTTTAAATGGCAAGTGGAAGTTACAGCCTCTGTTGAACAAATAACGTTATTGTAGTTACATAATTTTATAGTGATGAAGTCCGTATATATTTTTATAAATTGGAATTTTTAAATTGCCAGTATAGTTAATACTTGTAGCTCATTAAAGTTTTGTGATATATTGTATTTTTTAAACCATTTAAAACCCACTGGGGTTACAACTTATTAAAATGAGAATCACTCCTTACATTTATTGTAGTCAGTACTGGGAAGGTCAGTGCATTACAGAAGGTCTCTGATAGTGTTAATGTAAACTTGGCTTCACTTTGAAATGACTGAACCAACCCCTACTCAATTGCTGCATGTACAACTTTCAATTCATTCAGAAGACTTACATCTTTCATAACAAACCACACATCAGTGGTATAAAGCACAGTTGTGCATATGTTGCCATCGTTATTTTCTAAACATTTACTTTCTACTGAGCCCTTGGGATCAGTTCCTACTTTTCTCCTCCCCCTGTAGCCTCGTGGTCCCTTGAGAAATGATAAATTATTACTATTTTCATCAAAAGACTTTTATACCTTTTCTTTAACCCTAACACCCAAACCTACTGCCTTCAAGTTAATCCCGACTCGTAATGAGCCTGTAAACCTTAGAAAACACAAAGTAAGAATCATATGCACCTGTTCAAGTTAAGTTACATATTTAGCTTGAAGACACACACAGGAACATTTCATTTATAATTTGGGACCACCTGTTTGTTTTCTTTAAGTTTTGCTTTGGGTTTTTTTGGGGTTTTGTTCTAGCTTGTAAGAAAATTTACTAACCAAACTAGTTTTTCATTCAATAATTTGTCGCATGACTTTATCTGGCATTATAATAGTACTCACCCTACTTATTCCCTGGGTTTCCTGTTTCATTTCACCTCCTTTTCTGTCCCTTCTGCCTTCTACAATTCATTTGTGAGCAAATGTTTGGTCTAGGATGATTGGGTTCCATTAAGGGATGAAGTATATGCCTCTCCGATGTTGTTTTTCACTTTATAAGTCTCTATTGTGTGTCTGAAAGTGGAGCTAGAGGGATGACCTTGGTTCCAAGCTCATGGAGGTTATTTAATTTTGCTAGTTTTTGAGGTGGGCAGAGTGGCGCTGTCGGTAGTGTTTAAGGTTTCTGGCTCTAGAGCTTAGGTACAAATCCTGATTTCACCATTTGCAGAGTGACCAGGAGTAAGTATATTGTCCAACCTTATCTCAAAAATGAGAATGAAGCTATTTACTACTCCTACTCATGAAGGATTACATGAATCAATACATGGAAAGTTGTGTAGTATGTTGCTTGGTTCATGATAAGCACTCAGGGAATGTTGCTATTATTCAGTAGAAGAAATGACTAGCTTTCCTAGGAAGACAGACTTTTAAAAAAAGGGTAATTTGAAAAATGATATTCTACTATAACTAATGATTTAAAGAAATAGTTCTCTGTAAGAGAAAATATTGTGAAATTAACTCCTATTTCAAATAATTAAGTGTTTTCCTCCTTAAAAAATGTAACAGGAGAAAGAGAAAGAATTAGAAAGAGAACGAGAACGAGACAAGAAGGATAAAGAAAAATTGGAATCTCGATCCAAAGACAAGAAAGAAAAAGATGAGTGTACTCCAACGAGGAAAGAAAGGTACAACGTGAAAGTTCATTTCATGATAGTGTGTGTGTGTTGGGGGGAGGGGGGGCAGGTAAGTGTGTGTGTGTGTGTGTGTGTGTGTGTGTGTGTGTGTGTGTGTGTATGTGTGTATGTGTGTTGGGGGGGGCGGGTAAGTGTGTGTTTGTGTAGTATTTTTATGATTGATGCCAACAAGTTGGCAACATTTTTCCACGAGCAAAATACTTATTCTTGCCTGCAGGAGGCAGAATTAGCTGAGAAATGGGGTACTTAGTTGACATTTGGTTTAATTAACTGGAGCATTAACCCTTTATGGATTTCACATGGTGCCTTTAAAAAACAAAAACCTTTTTTGGTGAGACTTCAGGTAACAAATTTCAGATTTCAAAAACAGCACAGCTTGTTGGATCTTTCTTGTTTCTTCCAATATAAGTATTGGTTCTGGTTTCTGTGTAGACACTTACTTGGCTCTTTCAGTCTTGCCTTGAAAGGGAGGGGACATAGGCCATAGGGACCTAGTCCTCATCTCTATGCTTTTGTTCTAACCACAAGTTTTTATCTTTGGTTTCTATTATGTTTTTTTTTAGATCAATTTATTGGGGGCTTATACAGTTCTTATCACAATCCATACATAAATTCATGTGTCAAGCACATTTGTACATTCATTGCCCTCATCATTCGCAAAACATTTGCTTTCTGTTTGAGCCTTTGGTATCAGCTCCTCATTCTTCCCCTCCTCCGCTCCCTATTTTGTCTTTTGTTTGTTTGTTTTTGTTTTTTGTTTTTTGGGCATCACTGCCCTCGGGTGGTGGGAGTAGGAGGCTCAGCCTTTGCTCTGTGGAGCTGGAATTGAACCTCCGTCCCAGTGGGCCGCAGTCCCATGCACAACCACTACGCCACCGGGGCTCAGCCCCCCCCTGTTTTGTCTTTCACAATTCTCAGATCTCATATTTAGAAAAAGAATTTGCTTTAGCACAGCTGAGTTTTCAACAAAAACAAGTGATTACAAATGATAAAAATTCTGATTTAGTTCTTATTCCAAAGATCAAATAAATCTACATACTTACTGCCTATGAATTAATCTCGTATAACAGTTTTGCTAACTGGTAAACCTGTCACATTTTTTTCTTTAGTTTTTTATTTCAACATAACTTGAGATTTACAGAGAAGTTGCAAGAGTAATAGAATTTCCAGATATCTTTCACCCATTTCTTTTCCTCCTCTTTCTGTGCCATTTGAATAACTTGGTGATAAATTTTTTATTCCCCCAAATACTTTTAATAAAATAATCCATACATCAGTTGTATCAAGAACATTTGCATGTAATGTTGCCATCATCGTTTCCTAAACATTTTCTTTTTACTTGAGCCCTGGTATCAGCCCCTCTTTCCTCTTACCCCCCTACTCTACCAAGCTTGTAAAGTCGATCATTTATAAAGTATTTTTATTTTCATATTTGATGCTGTCCACTGTCTCCCTTCACTAATGTTACCCTTAAATATTTTTTCCTCCCTTCCCCCAACCTTAAATACTTTAATGGTCATTTGCTAAAGCAAATTTACTTTGATAACACAATAATAAAAAAATGTCAAAACCAAGACGTTGTTCTGTAATTCGAGGAGCTTCATTAAGTTTGTGGGGAAAAAAGTCTTTAATTACGTTTTTCTATGAACTTTTTAAAGCTCTCTTGCACTATTACCTAATCCAAAGATTTAAATAAAGATTTATTTGTTCATGGTATGAAAATACTTGAATGTAATTGAAAGTAACTATAAGGTTAATGAAATAAAGTGTCTAAACTAACAGAACTTAATAGCTAATTTAGAAAAGAAAAGTGAAACTTAATTCTTTTCTGACTTACGGATTGTTGGGGTGGGGGTTTGTTCCATAGGAAAAGGCGGCACAGTGCGTCCCCCAGCCCATCTCGCAGCAGCAGTGGCAGACGAGGGAAATCCCCCTCCCCAAAATCGGAGCGATCGGAGCGTTCTGAACGGTCTCACAAAGAGAGCTCACGGTCCAGGTCGTCTCACAAAGACTCTCCCAGAGATGTTAGCAAAAAGGCCAAAAGGTAAAATGCATGCTGTCTTTGTAATGTCTCTCAGATTATAGTGTCAGTCCTCTTGTCAGTTTGATAGCTTTTGAAAATATTTTGACTGGGAGTCACATTAAAGTATCGAAACACCAAAGAGATACACTATTGTTTCATACGAGCCCTCTATTCTCGTCCCTTCTATGCCCACCCCCACCCCCCACCGCGCTAACTTTGTTTTATGATTAAACCTAAGAAGGCTTCCAACAGGAAGTAGAAAGACCAGCCAAGAACTTTTAGCATCATATCCAGTGTTTCCTGTGAAACGCAGGACTTGCTGCTTGAGTTTTCATTTTGCTCTTTAGTTCCAATAGCTTATTCTTTGTTCGAAAACTTAAAATAAATAAATAAATAAATAAACATTCTCCCTCCCCCCGACCCCACAGCAAACTTGTTAGGAAGTTCATGGGCAGAGATTTGTGGAAGTAAATACCATAAATACCTTTTTCAATATGTCTTTTATATACCCTTGGAGTTCTATAAAAATGTTTCAGAAATGTTTTCTCTGATAATGAGTATTTTTCCCAAATGCTAAAATTGCCTTATACTGAAACTTTCTTTCTGAATCAACTAGACAACCCTTTTCTAAATGGCACTCGCTGTTGATGCTTGTGGGTTATGATGGGCCTCTAACGACAACAAGGTCAGCAGCCTGAGCCCAACTCCAAAGGAGAAAGAAGAGGCTTTTGTTCTCACAGATTTAGAGCCCCTTAAACACACAGTGGCAGTTCTACTTTGTCTGGCAGGTTTGCTATGAGTTGAAACTTGACTAGGTGGCAGGCTGCATGAGACCTTTAAATGGGATTACAGGAGTGTTAGCTTTTTATCCTCAAGAAGGTAGACTGCAAAGTTATGGTATCTATTTGAATTTTGTAGATGAATTTAGATGCCAGTTTGGAGCTTTATTTTGTAGATTAGAGGTTCAAATTTGGGAATGTTACCCATCACTTGGCAAGCTTGTTAAATCCCATTTGTTCTAGAGATTATAATTCATTTTTATCAGTAGTAAGATTCTTAAAAATGCCTTCATATTAAGTGTAAAGTAAAAAGTACACGTGTGCATGTGCAGTAGACAATACACTTGAACTCTTCAGTCTCACTTGTTTTACTACCTTCTAATTTGCTTGGTTAATATCATTTTTGATAGTTGAAGGCTAATCAGTGGTGATCATATGAATACTTCAATAAACAATCTTTTGTTTTTTGTTTGTTTTCTCAGATCACCATCTGGTTCAAGGACACCTAAAAGGTCTAGACGATCTCGGTCTAGATCCCCTAAAAAATCAGGGAAGAAATCCAGGTCCCAGTCCCGGTCTCCACACAGGTCTCATAAAAAGTCAAAGAAAAATAAACACTGACATAGTGTTCACATATTTTTAAGATGCTGTCACTTATTGGAAACGCGATTTTGTTTTGTGCCTGAACAGTCTGTTTTTAACAAAAGCAAAACAAACAAAAAAACAAATGAAAGAGCATTCCTGGGGTTTTTTGTTTGCGAATGCATGTGTAAACTCACGAGCAACTGCATCTTTAGAATCGTCATTGTTTTATATTGTACAAATTACTTTTGTTGTGGCTGTTTCTCAAGGTAAAGTTTTTACTGTGTTAATGAAGTTCATCAGAAATGTGTATAATGGATCTGCCGGCCGTAGTATTTTGTTTTAGGATGTTGTGACTTAGCAAAAGTAATACAGATGTCTTCCCCTCCTTTTGTAGCTTTTGAAAATTGGAATTAGATTTCAAATAAAATCTGAACATAAAACTATAATGTTGTTTTTTTGCCCCACTGGTGACAGCTGATCTCCTCAGAATTCTAAGTGAGTTTGGGACTACTATTGTGATTCTTTTACATATGCACTTTACCAACTCCAATGTTCCTGTAGCTAAACTTCTATATTTACCAAGATGACTATCAAAATTAAGGACCTTGAGATTAGTAGAGGTTTGCCAATCCCTCTCTTCATTAAAATTCTCTTAACTGACTAATATTTATATCCAGAAATCAGAGGACAGGTGGATATTGGACATGGTGCTTTTTGTTCATGGAATGCCTTATAAAGAAACTATTATTTCAGTATACCCAATCCGAGCAAAAACTTATTTTTAGGGAAAACTTGATTTTATCTTCTATCATGAAAGACATTTATTTATATAAGAAGAGACTTTTTAAAATTTTGGCCATAGAGGTTTTTTGAATGGCAGTTGCCTCATTAACCCTGTTAAAACTATCCTAGTGTATTAAAGAATTCAGTTTAGTTAAAATGTTAAGTGATATTTGAATTATAATGATTTGAAGAAAATGGAACATACAGTTGTCTTTTGATTCAGGGTGCAAAAAAGTGAGTTTAAACTATTGAGTTGAAGATAACTATACAATGGGAATAAAAATAATGTGGGATGAGAAATACAGTTTGTACTCTTGGTTCTACTTAGAAATAAAATGAACTGACACTACTATTCGGGAATTTTGCTTTCAATTTTTCATTTAGGCACTTGCTGTTTTATGTATTTTTTATTTTTTTCCCTAATAGAAGCTGTAGAACACTATTTTAATCATGGATAGCTTTGATTTAGGCTGAGTTCTTAAAAGCCTGTTTTTATTTTATTTTTTTTTTAAATCTGGCCTGATCACAAAATAAATCCTGTTCCATGCTTTAAGTATTAGCTCTTTTCAGTTGAGCTATACGATAGTAACTGCACATACTGCCACCAAACTGGACAAACCTATGATAACTTTCGTAGTTAGCTGATCAGATTGATCTGCTTAATAGGTCTTACCAACATGCAAATATTGCTTAGGTAAGTTTCCCTGGTCCTTGACTTACATATTTTTCTTTTTTCCATTTTAAAGAAAAGATTAATTTCTAAAAGTTGCTCAGATGAATTAAATGTGAGCATTTGGTGCTGACTTTTAAATATGTATAAATTTAACCATTTATAAAGCAACACATTTTTCTCCCTTGGCTCACTGCCTCCTAGAAAAATGAAAATTTGTATAATCTGTCTTTCCTTGCAGAAATAGCAATAGAATTGTTGGTGATTTGGGCATTCCATCATTTACTAGTGTCTAGTACAGGCTTAAAAATAATTGGACAAATTATTTGGACAAATTGACCAATTTTGTCAGTCAAATTTCAAAGGATACTTTTTTTCTCACCCGTCTTGGGAAATATCTGAGAAGCAGTAGGAACTCTTGGGTCAGTTTGGGGTGCTAACTTGTATTTCCTATTGGGGTGGAATTTAGCACTTGTTTTTAATTCAGCTTCAGGTACACTCCTATTTGTGGTGGGGAGGCTTGCTTGAGCCTGATAGAATATATTTTCTGTGAAGTCTGTTAGATTACCTTGATTTTTTTTCCTCTTTGATTGCAAATGATATTAGTAAATAGCTTATTTTCAATTTAACTTCATAAAAAAATATCTAGTATTATGTCTCTTTATTTCTCTGGTGGACTAACAACAGAGATTAATGGGTTTTCTGGTCCCATTATGAAAAACAAAACAAAACAAAAAATTTATCGTGTGGTCAGTTCTAACTCCTACCATGCATTTGAAATTGTATATTCACCTGATTCTAATATAAAGAACACTCTAGATTATATGGTAAAGTACCAAAAGTTCACTGAGATGTTTATAGTCGTGATGACCTAGTTGCAGGAAGTACCCTGTTCCAGCTCTCCAATAGAAAACCTTACTGTCCTCTACTACAGCGGCACATAAGCGGAAATCCTCTATTCCTCCTGGAGAGAGGGAGCATTGTAGGCCCTTTCCCCTCGAGCCCCACAGTTTTACGTCGGGATCCCATCAGTCACATTCCTAGAGCCTCTTCCAACTACAGATGAGAGAAAGAATATAAGTGGTAGTCTATTTCTTACCGAAGAGAGTCCTGTTGATTAAAGAGGATCATGTTTGTGAATCTCTTTTGGCACTCAGTTTTCTTGATAAGTGCTAGTAGGTGAGGAGATTTCTGATTTGAAGCATGTTGAGAAGTTAGAGATAAACCCCAGCCCCAAGTGTGCTTTTATTTGGCTCAGTGTTCGTGGCGTTTTTGCTAAAGTTTGCAGAAAATTACTGTGCTTTGACCTAATCTTTTAATTGTAGACCATTCCCATGGGCTTACTCTTAAGACTTTTATCCCAATGAAAAAGTTATACGTGAAAGGAAATACTTGCTTATGACTTACATAATTTATCCCCAAACTTTAAGATGCTTAAGTACCAGAAAGTATTTATAAAGCATTCTGATCATGATCAAGTCTAGGTTTCATAAATTAGTCTATATATTTGCCTCCACAGTGGTGTGCATTTTAAAGAAGTATATATCTATGATGGTAGTTTATCCCTATTATTGTTAATAACAGCAAAATCCCTGTCTCACCAAACTGTCAGAATCTACCTGATGGCCTTGCGGTGTGATCTTGTTAACAAAGAAACTTTTAAAAAAAGAAATGTACCACTTTCCTAAGACTATCCCTGTAAGACATTTAAGATCCAAGAGCTATGTTGTTGTATTTTGTTTTACTCTTCTGTTACATTTCTTCCTTCATTTTATTGGGAGCTCTTACAGATAATTAGAACAATCCATAGTTCAATTAGATCAAGCATGACTGTTCAATTGCTGCCACCATCAATTTCAAAACATTTCTTCTTGCACTTGATATCTGCTCCCCTTTATCCCTGTCTTCCCCCACGACACCCCCCTCTTCTGTTACATTTTAATGTAAAAGTCAACTACAGAAAATCCCGTGCAGATAACGTTTGATGTTTAAAGGAATGTGTGACTATTTATAAAAACTTCGCATTTACAGTGTTTGTTCTCAATATTCCGCTTGCATGTTTTAGACTAGATTTTAGGGGGTATTTACTCCATTGTACTCTTTTCTTTGTTTCTGTTTTTAGCTTCCCACAACTTAGGTAGGACACAAACACAAACCCCAGGGGAAGTGCTGTGACGCTCGACGAGAAGGTGGGAACGTGCTGCTTTTCCCAGTGAGCCGTGTTCTGTGGTCGAGAAGTCAGTGCCTCAGTGTTATTCAGTACCACCTCATGGAGCGTCTATGTAAATGAGCTGTATGTGCAATTAGTTATTTATATAGTTTTTGTAGATCTATAGATAAAGTGCCCTACTTCATTTTCATATGTAATTGTGCTTAGAGTTTTGTGTGTTTCCCTTTTACTGCAACATGCTCTTGTACATTATCGCTCTGATGCTTTGAAATATCAGGAAAGACAATTTATCAGAAATGAGTATAATGTAATTAAACTCAGCTGAAATATTCAACAGCAAGACAATTTTTTTCAGGTGAATGGATTCTATGATTTGGTTCCTTTTGATGTAAGGGTTAAGTTTATTGTGGAGCTGCTTTCCAGACCAGATGTCACTTTATAATTTTTCTACATAAAGATTATATAGTTGCAAACAAAGGTTGTGGAATTTCCCTTTTGTTGTTGTTTTTCATTCTTAATTACTTTAATAAAAATATGTTGTTTTCATAGCAAACTGAAGGCTCTTTATGTAGTTGTCGCTATATAGTAATTTTTCTAATGCTAGTTCAGTAAATCATGTCTGGTTTTGATACCCTTTCTCCTAAGCAAAACCATTGAGATGCAAGCTACATATATATTGGTCATAAATGTGTTCATGAAAGATCATCATCCTCATTAAGCTGTTTCGTTTCAACATTACCCACCCCCTTGCAGAAAGTTACTTTGCACCTATTGAAAGTTAACCCACGTTGGCAAAAGCCTAGTTAAATATCCATGTACCCATTAACCTGCATTTAAAATCATTACAAAAATAATTCATTGGTTCCTTTTTCCAAAACCACTGTTTTCATTGAAGCATCTATATTTCTCTATGTCATTTAAAAAGGATTTTTTCATATGATGTGTGTGGACATTTTCTTTTAAGTAAAAATTTAAAAGAAAGCATAAGGTAACACCAGGTTTATATACCATCTTACTCCTCTACCTCATTGACGTTCTTAGCTATTTTCTAACTTACTGTGCCACATGTCCTCTTTAAAGTCTTAAGAGGTAATTCTCTATGAACATTTCATAACATGGGGTACAAAATGGGCAAAAGAAGATGAAATTTGGAAATTGTGTTAACATTTTTAATCATACTCCTTTTTTTTCCCCACACTTCAAAACAATCATTTTATTTGGGGCTCATACAACTCATGATCAATACATCGATTGTTTGCAGACCACATTTGCATGTTTGTTGCCATCATTCTTGAAACATCCTTCTGCTTAGGCCCCTGGTATCAGCTCCCCATATTTCTTCCCCCTCCATCATGAACCCTTAGTAATTTACAAATTAATATTTTGTCAAAATTATTCACTGTCTGATGTGACCCTAGTAAATGGTTCCCCCTTTCTGCTCCACTTTCCCTCCTCTATAAGTGGTATCACCACTTTCACCACTGGTCCTGAAGGGATCATCTGTCCTGAATATTTTTAGCTCACACTTTTTTTTACAGTATGGTCAAAAAAGTTTGACAAGAAACTTTGTTGCGTAGAATAAAATCAGTGTTTGGTTTAGATATTTTGCCACACTATAAAGGGGCAAAAATTCCAAAGCATCAAACTTACGGTTTTTAAAGTTATTTTCCCTGATTAGAAAACAACACTGAAGAACTGAAAACCCAGACATAAAAACATCAGCATACAGACAATAAGGGCCCCCGAAATTATCAAATGGGAAGCAGATGCCCTTTTCAACAAGTAGTGCTGGAAAAAATGGTTATCTACCCTTAGGAAAATGAAGCAAGACCCTTTCCTCACTATATTCACTAGAATAAACTCAATGTGGATCACAGACCTCGAAAGTAAGCCCCCAAACTAGTAGGGCCACATTGAGGGAATTGGGACCAACCTGAGAACTTTGGCACAGGGATTACATAGGCTATCAGAAGTAGGGAAGGACACAAATCCAGAGGCGGCACCAAATAGACAAGTGTGATGTACTGAAGATTAAACATCTGTGTATGCTGAGCCCTGGTGGCGCAGTGGTTGTGTGCGGGGCTGCGGCCCACATGGTTGACAGTTCAAATCCAGAGGCGGTTCTCCAGGAGCAAGGCTGGGCTTCCTACTCCCACCAGGGCAGTGATGAGAGAGAACAAAAACACACCTGTGTATATCGAAAGAATTCAAGAAAGTAATGAGCCCAGACTGGGAAAACATCTTTAGCAATGACAAATCAAATAAAGGGCTTATTACTAAAATCTATAATACCCCGATAGCTTCCAAAAAGTGCAAAACTAGCTGTCCACTGAGGAGGTGGGCAAAGGACATCAACAGAAGTTTCACAGAGGCAAAAAGCCAAATGGCCAATAAACGTGAAAAAATGTTCCCGATCATTAGCCATAAGAGAAATGCAAATGAAAACAATGAGATACCACCTAACACCCTTGAGGATAGCTTAATTCAAAAAATGAGAAAGCCACAAATGTTGGAGGGGCTGTGGGGAGACAGGAACTCTTATTCACTGCTAGTGGGTTTGTAGGTATGTACAGCCACTATGGAAATCGATTTGGCGATATATGAAACCTGGAAATTGAGCTACCATACAACCCAGCAATCCCCCTACTGGGCATCTATACAGAAGAGGCAAGAAGCAACCCACCACCAGTTTCCATCAACTGACGAATGGATTAAAAGCTGTGGTACATATATACAATGGTGTACTTAACACATTACTGAAAAGTAGTGATGAATACATGAAGCACATCACCCAATGGGAAGAACTGGAGGAAATTATGCTAAGTGAAGTAAGCCAAGCGCAAAAGATCATATACAACACCAGTCTGCTGAGGTAAACTTAAAAAAAAAAAATGCAAAAGGGCCATAGGGAATAAAGCTACTGTTTACAGTAACTGGGGGAAGGCATAGTTAGTGTGGCAGGGACCAGACCAAATCCAGGGCTACATATGGTAGCCAACTGATTGGGGGATTGGGGGGGTGG
The DNA here is from genome assembly GCA_004026705.1 of Nesogale talazaci. Taxonomy (NCBI): domain Eukaryota; kingdom Metazoa; phylum Chordata; class Mammalia; order Afrosoricida; family Tenrecidae; genus Nesogale; species Nesogale talazaci. The sequence goes on from PVJH01007236.1 coordinate 62,378, forward strand.
GAATGTGTAGGGAGGGAATGGGGCACTAACCCACCCAAGGGGAGTGTATTTATATCTCCACAGGGCAAGAGGGACCAAACTTAAGCCCAGTGATCCAGGATGTGAATGCAATGTAATGGCATGGAGCAGGGAACCAGTGGAGGGGTCGGAGGGCCCAAACCCAATCCCAACTATGTGGACAGTCACCTCTCCCCCCAGGGAGTTTGCTTTGGAGGTCAGCATGGAAGCTGCAGCTTGGGGAGGGAGTCGTGCCTGATCAGAGAACATAAGAACAAATGAAGGCGGAGGAAGAGAGAATGGGGGCCATCCTGGCCCACTGAGCCTTGACAATATTTCCACTCAGGACAACCAATGCACAGAGAGGACCATCTGGCTGGCTCCACTATGAATCAAGGCATCCCTCGCTGACACCAGATCCTAGGGGCACAATAATGGAGAAACCGGGTTGGGATTGTATCCTGTCTGATCAAACCACACCATGGCAAAACACTAGGGGTATACCACAGTGCATGGAGTTCCCGACGGAGTGCCAAGAGTACTTTGGGGCACCCCATTGGACTCAACCGGGGTGTGCTCCTGGAGGTTAATGAACAGACTATTTACAGGTTTTTATTTTGTTACTATTTTTATCTTTTTACACATAAATGTATATATGTGTGTGTATACATATATATGTATACACATATATAAAACATTGGAGTTTTTTTGTTGTTACCATTTTATTTTCTTTGGTTGCTTCATCTTAGGATAACTGTTTTTTTTCTAGTACATATTGTTATCTCTGCAGGTCTATCTAGATAAAATAGACTGGCTGAACAATCTGGAGAAGAAAATAATGGCACTGATGGTTCCTCGGGGGTCATGGGAGATGGGGAGGAAGGGAAAAGCAGGTGGTGTTGACCAACCCAGGGATTAGGGAAAAACAAGTGATTCGACATCAGTGACAAGGTGGGTGTGAGAGGCTTGATAGGAATTGATCAAGAGTAGTGTAACAGAGAAAATACTGAAACCCCAATGGAGGCTAAGCATGATAGTGGAACAAGAGGAAAGTAAAAGGAATTAGAGGAAAGAACTGTGGGGTAAAAGACATTTATAGAGGTCTAAATGCAGACGTGCATAGGTGAATATATTCATATAATGATGATGGGGAAATAGATCTATGTGCCTACACTTAGAGAGTTAGTATTAAGACAGCAGATGGTCATTGGTCCTCCATTTAAGTACTTCCTCAATGCAAGTACAAGTACACTTTGTTCTATTAAATTGGCATTCCATCATGCTCACCTTCCCAAGATTACTGTAGACAAATGTGTGCCTACGCAAATGTGGTGAAGAAAGCTGATGGTGCCTAGCTATCAAAAGATGGAACATCTGGGGTCTTAAAGACTTGAAAGTAAACAAGCGGCCATCTGGCTCAGAAGTAACAAAACCCACATGGAAGAAGCACACCAGCCTGTGCAATGACGAGATGTCAAAGGGATCAGGTATCAGGCATCAAAGAACTAAAAATTATATCATTATGAATGAGAGGGAGTACAGATTGGAGACCCAAAGTCCATCAATAGGGAAAGCGACAGCCCCTTACAGAGGAGTTGTAGGGAGGAGATGAGCTAATCAAGGTACAGTGTAGCAGCAATGAAATACGCAACTTTCCTTTAGTTCTTAAATGCTTCCTCCCACCCACTATCATGATCCCAATTTTACCTTACAAATCTGGCTAGACCAGGTGATTTACACTGCTACAGATGGCAGTTGCAAACATGAGGAATTCAGGATGGACAATCCCTTCAGGACCAGTGGTAACAGTGGTGATACTGGGAGGGTGGAGTAGAAAGGGGGAACCCATTGCAGGGTCTGCATATAACTTCCTCACTGGGGTATGCACAAAAGAGAAGTGGGTGAAGGGACACATAGTATAGTGTGCGATTACAAAATAATGATTTGTAAATTGTTAAGGGTTCATGGGGGAGGGGGAGAAGAGAGAGGGGAAATATGGGGAGCTGGTACTGGGGGCTAAGGTAGAAGGAGGATGTTTTGAGAATGATGATATCAACAAATGTGCAAATGTGGTCTGCATACAATTGACGTACGTACTGATCGTGATAGGAGCTGCATGAACCCCAATAAAATGATTTGTAAAAAAGAAAACAATGCTAAATTATTTTAGAATGAAGAGCTCGCTTCCATGAGGTGTAGCAGAGCAGTTGAGGAAGAGGATGGGAATGGGTTATGGTATTGCGTTCAGACTCCTCATTGACGGATCTTTCAAGAACCTAATTTCTTGTCAATTAAATACCTTATATAGTTGTAAGAATGAAGTCAATGTGAATCATCCAGAACACATAATTATCAGTGGTTTTGAATGTTAAGTGTGAATTCAGCCTTATTGAACAGTAAAGATGTAATTAGACAATGGACAATAACACCATAGTCCATTCATTGGGACCTTGAAAAGATAGATTATGACACTTGGTTTGTATTTGGCTTATTAGCAATGTTATAAACTTAGATGGATTATTGTATTTATTGCAAAATTAATATCTTTTAAAATTTATCCCAATCTCATAGATGACAATTCTCAGTCTCTTTTGAGAAAAAAATGTTTTTGTTAAGTAGATTATGAAAAAAAATAGACTTTTTCATAGATTCCACTAACCAAAGTTTCTTAAAAGAAGCTTGTAAAAGAAAATCTAAATGTAAAACAGCTGAAATAGGGTGTCCATGGAGAGAAACTTGAGAATAATATTAGATATAATGAAATGCACTGAATTTGTTCAAGATAAAAAGCTTACCAAACACTACTAAGCTGTACAAATTAACAGAATGAGCAACAGTATGCAATTTTTACTAAATGAGTGGACTGAGAACAATATCCTGAGAAGATTGAAAAATTTAGTAATTTTGGGTGTAATTGAACTCATGTATTTTGTGTCTTTTTGAAGTTACGGTTTGTATTTTTGAATTATGCAGGAGTAAGAAATGTCCTTCCAAACTACAGACAAAATTTAATGTCGAGAGCCAAAATGACACAGAATTTGGAAAGGAAAATATACTTTAAATTCTAAGAAGTAGCAGCTTTGTAGTAATGTCTTCAGGATATTTGTAAAGCTCTTTGGAGTTCTCACAGCTGCACAAACGTGAATCTGGAAGAGCAGAGCTGTGATTAAAAGCACTATTTGGTCCTCTGCTTAGCTGAAACATTGAAATTGGAGAACATAAGCACTTCACTATAGACTGGTATTTATAGATGATGTTTTTGCTTTCAGCATCTTTCATTTTATTGAACAGCAACAGCTATTGGGTGTGAGCAGTTATTAAAGCACTTTGGAATGATGCATTTTGAATTGTTTTTGGCCATTCGAGTATCTTAATAAAGGTTCTGTCAACTCATTCATTTTTGGGAAAAGCAAACTGTTAAAACTTGCTACACAGCTCCCTTCATAAGGGGTCAAAAACTGGGTGCTCTACATTTCTTTGTTCTATTTGTAGTAGCATTAGCTAATGCAGATTTAAATACTGTAAAGTTAAATGTATTGTGTGTAGTTTCACAGGGTGCTTCTCCTGAACTCCCTAATATGCCCTATCTAAACTATAGGAATGTATTTTTTCCAGAGAAATCAGCATGTGCACCTCTGCCACATAATATCTATATATGTGCAAGTGCCACAAATTAGAGACTCCGCTCAGCAAGTTTTACTCTAGAGACATCTACACTTAGAATACTGGGTTCTCAAATGTGTGCCAGGAAAGCCTACTGAATTCAAGACTTACGGAGTAGACACATGTGAAAGCAGAAGTTGATCTTTGAACCTTTTAAAATTAATTTTTCTCTTGACATGAAACTTTGAAAAAGTTCCCTAGATCTTAAGTCGTAAATATCTTGTAGTAAGTCTTTTATTTTGTATATTATGGAATGAAACTATTAGTAAAGTGTGAAGAATGAGGAAAGCATGTGATAGCTAAAACAATTATTCTGCCCTCTGTGCAGTTCAGAGGTTGTAATACCACTTGTGATAAATTACAGATCTCAACTACATCTAGATTTCTTTAGCACAGTTCTGGAACAGCATATTTTATAATGTTTATGATAACCTATCATGGCATGTACTGTACATACTGGAGTATAAGATGAGTTTTGCACATTTTTATGCAGTTTTGTGGTAAAATTAGGTGCCTTGGCTAATGTTTGGGTTGGTTTATAATCGAGTTTATACATCACACTAATTCTCAGTACAGAATTGAGATGATTCTCATGTGTTACTTTAGCATGTAGTCTGTTCCAACTAATATCGATGCTGTGTCCAACAGACTGAAATAACTGCTCAGTTCATTCAGTCTCCTAACTGTTGAGCCCATCCTTGCTGTCCCCATGTCAGTTTATCCAGTTGAGGGTTTTCCTCTTTCACTGGCTCTCTACCAAACTGCTCAAAGTATGAGGGGACTTCAGAAAGATGGTGGAAGTGATTGAAAAGTAATTTTTCTACAAGCTTTTTGAACTCATGTGAAAATGAAGTCTTGCCATCCTCACTTTAAAGGAGCATTCTGTTCTTCAACCTAGATTAGTCATCTGGCAGTCCATGGTATATTTCATATAGTTTTTTCGCTAGCACTATAGTTCAAAGGCATTAGATCGTTTGGTCTTCTTCATTTTCCAGCTTCCTCATGCTTATGAAGTCACTGAAAATAACCAGGAAAGGGTCAAATGCATCTAGTTCATGCAGGTATGTTGCATTCACATCTTAGAGCACTGGGTTGCAGTCTGGTCCCTCATTCCCTGTGGAGAAATAAATAATACCTGCCCCTTGGGTGGGTTAGTGCCCTTTCCTCTGGTACCCCTTTCTTTTTGTTTTTTCTCCTTTCCCCCCAGCCCTTTTTAGCTGGCTGCCATATGTACTCCTAGATTTGGTTTAGCCCCTTCCATATGTACCTGGACCTCTCCCCAGGAATATTTGTATACAGTAACTTTTTTTCCCTCTGCCTATTTTCATTTGTTTAATCTTACTTCAACAGATTCATGTTGTACTTGACCTTTTGTGCTTGGCTTACTTTGCTTAGCATAATTTCCTCCAGTTCTTCCCATGTGGTGGCAATGTGCTTCATATTTTCATCATTGATTTTCGGCGATATGTAGTACACCATTGTATGTGTATGTACCACAGCTTTCTAATCCATTCATCTATTGATGGAAATTTGGTTTGTTTCCAATTCCTTGGAATTGTGGACTGTGCCACAATGAACATTGGAGGACAGATGTCTGGCCGTGGTTTGTTTCTTGCTTCTTCTGAGTATGCCCATTAAGATGATTACTGTGTTGTATGGTAGCTCAATTTTTCCCCAATGATTTCATTGGGGGCTATTACAGTTCTTATAGCATTCAATATGTCATTTGTATCAAGCCTATTTGTACACATGTTGCCATATTCATTTCCAAATCTTTTCCACTTGAGCCCTTGGTATAAGCTCCTCCTTCACCCTCCCCCACTGTTTTTAATGAATCATTTTATTGGGGCTCAGACAACTCCCATCACGATCCAAACGTGCATCAATTGCATGCAGGCCACATATGCACACTTGTTGCCATCATCACTCTCAAAACATCCTCCCTCCACTTAGGGCCCCAGTACCAGCTCCCCATATTTCCCTTCCCCCCCCCCCCCCCCAATGAACCCTTAATAATTTACAAATTGTTATACTTTTATATATCATATACTCTCCAACGTGTCCCTTCACTCACTTCCCTGTTGTCCATGCACCAGAGAGGAGGTCATATGAAACTTGAAATTGGTTCCCCCTTTCTATTCCACCATCCCTCCACCCTCCCAGTATCACCCCTAGTCCTGAGAGAACTATCTTAAATTCTCCATGTTTCCAACTCCAGTCTACATCCCCTGGTCTAGCAAGATTTGTCTGGTAGACTAGGGATCCTTCTACCAGTGGGTAGGAGATAGGATTTGAGAACTAGAGGAAAGTTGCATATTTCATTGTTATTGCACGGTACCCTAACTGGCTCATCTCCCTGCAACACTCTGTAAGAGGATGTCGCTTCACCTATTGATGGGCTTTGGGTGCCCAATCTGTACTCCTCCTCATTTATAATGATATAATTTTAGTTCTTTGATGCCTGACACCTGATCCCTTTAACACCTTGTGGTCACACAGGCTGGTGTACTTCTTCCATGTGGACTTTGTTGCTTCTGAGCTGGATGGCCGCTTGTTTACTCAAGCCTTTAAGACTCCAGGTGCTATATCTTTTTTTTGGCATCACTGCCCTCTGGTGGGAGTAGGAGGCCCAGCCTTGCTGGATTTGAACCACCTACCCAGTGGGCTGCAGTCCCGCACACAACCACTATGCCACCGGGGCTCAGCTCAGATGCTATTATCTTTTGATAGCCAGGTACCATCACCTTTCTTCATCACATTTGCTTATCCACATATTTTTCATCAATGATCATATCAGTAAAGTGAGCTCGCAATGTTATGATTTTTAGTTCTTGAAGCCTGATACTGATCCAGTTGACACCTCGTGGTCCCACAGCTGTTGTGCTTCTTCCATGTGGGCTTTGTTGCTTCTGAATTAGATGGCTGCTAATTTACTTTCAAGCCTTTAAGACTCCAGATGCTACATCTTTTGATAGCCAGGCACCATGAGCTTTCTTCACCATCTTTGCTTACTCACACATTTGTTTCAGTGATCGTGTCAGAAAGGTGAGCATGGTGGAGTGCCAATTTAAATAGAACAAAGTGTTCTTATACTGAGGAAGTACTTGAATGGAGGTCCAATGCCCATCTGCTGTCCTACTACTAACCCTATAAGTATATGCTTGTTGATTTATTTCCCCATCATCACATATAAATATATGCACCTATGTATATGCCTGTATTTAAATCTCTATAAATGCCCTTTACCCCCAGTTCTTTCCTCTATTTCCTGTTACTTTCCTCTTCTCCCACTATCATGCTTAGCCTCCATTGGGGTTTCAGTATTTTCTCTGTTACATTACTCTTGATTATCCCTATCAGACCTCTCACACCCACCTTGTCACTGATTTTGACTCACTTGTTTTTCCTTTATTCCTGGGTTAGTCAACACCACCTCCTTTTCCTCTCCTCCCCTTCTCCCATGTCCCCCACCCTGGAACCATCAGTCTCATTGCTTTCACCTCCAGTCTGTTTTTCCAGCCTCTCTTATCTAGATAGACCTGGAGAGATAAAAATATGTTCTAAAAAAAGGCATCCTAAAATGAGGTAACTCAATTTTCATCTGTTTTAGGCATCATCAAATCGATTTCCATAGTGACTACATACCTACAGATCCATCAGCAGTGGATGAGAGCTCCTGTCTCACCACAGCCTCTCCAATGTTTGTTGCTTTTTGATTTTTTTAATTAGACTATCTTTGGAGGGGGTATTTCATTGTTGTTTTAACTTGCAGTTCTCTTATGGCTAGGAATCGGGAATATTTTCTCATATGTTTACTGTGCATTCTCATTTCTGCCCTTGGGAAACTTCTGTTCAGGTCCTTCCCCCACCTCTTTATGGCGACGAGGGTTTTTCTCTTTGGAAGCTAGCAGGGTATTGTAGATTTTAGTAATAAGGCCTTTGCTTGATGTGTCATTGCTAAAGTTGTTTGCCCAGTCCATAGGTTCTCTTATCACGCACTTGGTGGATTTCTTTGATGTGCATAGGTGTTTTATCTTCAGTATAACCCACTTGTCAATTTGTGCTTCCCCTGTGTTTGTGTTTTTTCCTATATCTGATAGTCTATATATTCCCTGTGGCAAAGTTCTCAGATTGGTCCCAATTTCCTCATTGATGGCCTTAAACAGTTTGGGCTTTAACTTTGAGGTCTGTGATCCACCTTGGGTTTATTCTTGTACAAGGAGTGCAGTAGGGTCTTGCTTCATTTTTCTGCAGGTATCCATCTTTTCCAGATAATCATCTTTTCCAACAACACTTGTTAAAGAGGGCACCTGCTTTCCATTTGATATTTTTTGGGCCCTTATCAAAGATCCGTTGTCTGTATGCCAATAGTTTTATTTCTCGATTTTTAGTTCTTTTCCATTGGTCTGAGTATCTGTCATTTTACCAATACCATGCAGTTTTGACTACTGTGGCTGCATAATACGTGCTTAACTCAGGTAAAACAAACTCTCCTACTGTGTCCTTTAGGCATTCTCTGGTAATTCTGGGTTTTTCACTTCCATACGAAATTGATGATCTGTTTTTTCCATTTCTTTGAAGAAAGATGAGGATAATTGTATCAGAATTACATTAAACTTATATAGTGCCTTGGACAGAACTGACATCTTTGCTATATTGAGTCTTCCAATCCATGAGCCTGGGATAGTCTTCCATTTGTTGAGGTCCCTCTTGTTTTCTTGTAATAGTGTTCTGTAGTTTTCCTCATATAGATCTTTGACTCTTTAAGTCAGGTATGTCCCTAGACAGTTCAATTTGTGCTTGGCTATTGTAAAGGGTGCAACCTTTTATTATTTCCTCTTTTGTGGTCTCATCTGATGTGTATAGCAGTCCGATAGTCTTCTGTTGTTGATCTTGTATACTGCCACTTGACCATACTCCTCTAATGGGAACTACAAATAACAATAGTTTCACCTTTTCCTACCTCAAGTGAATATCTTTTCTTTGTCTTATTCTGTTAGCCAAAACCTCTAGTATGATGTTAAATAAGATTGTGGACAAGGGGTATCCTTGTTCCTTGTCTGATTCCCTTTTTCAGTCAGATTGTGTTAGTCTTTTCTCCATTGACTACCATGTTGGTTTTCCATATAGAGCTTGTATTGTCTTGAGGAATTTTCCTTCCCTTCCTATCTTCTCAAATATTTTAAACAGGAATTGGTATTAGATGTTGTTGGATGCTCTTTCATCATCTATCAATGTTATCATATGGTTTTTATAGTTTTTCATGTCAGTGTGGTGAATGATATGTCTTTTGTATGTTGAACCATTCCTGCATCCCTGTTATGAATCCCACTTGGTCATGGTGAATTGTTTGTTTTATATACTTTTGCTATTAGTCAGTATTATGTTAGATATTTTTGCAATGTATTCATTAGGTAAATTGGTCGATAGTTCTTGATTTTTGTAGAATCCTTGCCCAGTTTTGGTATCAGTTATACTAGCTTCATAGGAGTTCAGGAGTTTGCCATCTTTTTCTATGTTCTGAAAGAGTTTGTGTAGTATAACCCTAACCCTGAGTGCTTGGTAGGGTTCTCATGTGAAGCCATCTGGTCCAGGGGATTATTTTTTTGTTGGTAATCCCTTGATAACCTTGTCTATTTCTTCTATTGCTATGGGTGTGTTGAAATTCTTGACGTCCCTCAGGGATAGTCTGGGGAGGGATTCATGTATTTGTCCATGTTTTCCAAGTTGTTGAATTCATTGAAATAACATCCATTTTAACAGTGTATAATTAACCTTTTAATTTTATTAGGGTCTATTATATAGTGTCCCTCATTATCTGTTTTTATGATTTGTGCTTAGAGATCGATTTTATCTGAGATTAGGATTTCAACCCCTGCTTATTTGAATTGCTGTTTGATTGATATGCCTTTCTCCAGCCTTTGATTCTCAGCCTATTTTTCTCTGTTGTCTTGGGATGTGTTTCCTGTAAGGCAGCAGATTGATGGGTTGTGTTTTCTAAGCCAGTCTGCTAGCCTCAATCTTTTTCTTTCTTTCCTTTTTCTTTTTAAGTCCCTTTATTGGGGGCTCATACAACTCTCTCTCTTTTTTTACATCTACCTTGATCTCTTATTCCCCTATCTTTTTTTCAATCCTTTTATTGGGAGCTCATACAACTCATCACAATCCATACATAAATTCATTGTGTGTCAAGCACATTTGTATATCTGTTGTCCTCATCATTCTCAAAACATATGCTTTCTATTTAAGCCCTTGGCATTGGCTCCTCATTTCCCCCCTCTCTTCCCACTTTCCCCTCCCTCATGAAACCTTGATAATTGATATATTATTATTACTTTGTTAAATATTACCCTGTCTTATGTCTCCCCTCACCCACTTCCCAGTTGTCTGTACCTCAGGGAAGAGGTTAGTTTTAGATCCTTATAATCAGTTCCCCTTTTCTATCCCACCTTCCAGTATTGCCACTCTCCTGAAAGGATCATCTGTTCTGGATTCCCTATGTTTCTGGCTCCCAGCTGTACCAGTGTACATTCTCTGGTCTAGTCGGATTTGTAAGGTAGAATGGGGATCATGATAATGGCGAGGAGGAAGTATTTAAGAACTAGAGGAAAGTTGTGTACTTCCTCATTGCTACACTGCACCCTAACTGGTTTGTTTCCTCCCTGTGACCCCGACATAAGTGGAAGTCTGTTACCTACAGATGGGCTCTGAGCCCCCAACCAGTACTCCTCTTCATTTACAATAATATAATTCTTAATTCTTTGATACCTGGTCCCTGATCCCTTTGATACCTCGTGGTCACACAGGCTGGTGTTTGTCTTTCATGTGGACTTTTTGCTTCTGAGCTAGATGACTGCTTGTTTACCTTCAAGTTTTTAATACCCTAGATGCTATATCTTTTGGTAGCCAGGCATCATCAGCTTTCTTTATCACATTTGCTTATGCACACATTTTTTCTTCAGCGATTCCAATGTGAAAGTGTAGCCTCCATTTTTTAATGCCCGAGTTCAATCCATTCAGGCTATCATATGAATCCTTAGATTTGGTCGGGCCCCTGCCAAATTACCCACACTTCACCAAAGGAATGTTTGTATACAGTAGCTTATATTATTTCCATCTATGGATTCTGTAATGTCATCTTTTACTTTTTGTGTTGGATGTTTTCCTACCTCCCTTTCTTATCAGTGTGGTATGTATGTGTGACTTCTTTTCATCCTTAAGCCAATGCTATCTTGGGGGCTCTTTTTCCTTTGTTGCCTCCTGGGTGAAGTTATTCTATGTGGCATTTTATTATTTGTGTTTGGTGAGTGTTGTTCTTTGACCCATACTGGGTAGGCAAGGGTCTTTTGTAGGACTGATTTTTTTCTAACATATTCTTTGAGTTTTTGCTTTTTCTGATAAGACTCTCTTCCATTTATCTTTTTTTTTTTTTGGTGGGGTGCATCACTGCTCTCCGGTGGTGGGAGTAGGAGGCCCAGCCCCACTGCTGGAATTGAACCTCCGTCCCAGTGGGCCGCAGTCCCGCGCACAACCACTACGCCACCGGGGCTCAGCCCTTCTTCCATTTATCTTGATCGATAATTTAGCTGGATAGAGTATTCTTGGGTTTGCATTATTTTCCTTAAATTTTGGAACGTTTTACACCACTCTCTCCTCTTCATAGTGTCCACTGACAGATCTGAGTATATTCTTGTATGGGAACCTTTATAAGTGATTGCTTGTTTTTCCGTCGCTGCTCTCATGATTTTCTCATTTGTCTCAAAGTTGGGTAGTTTAACTCTTATATGCCTTGATGACTTCTTGGGTTTCAGTCTAGCTGGTGTTCTTTCAGCCTCCTGAGTGGTTGCCTAGTTTTCTTTCATTAAACTTGGGAAGTTTTCCTCCAAGAATTCTCTCACTGTTGTTGCAGATGGCTTCTTTGTTGTGTCTTCATCCAGTAAACCAATTATTCTGATGTTCTTTTGTCTTCACATGATCAGACATAGTTCTTAGGTTTTCTTCAGCTTCTCTGAGGATTTTATTAGACTTTTGTTCAGGTTTGCTAAAGTCTGCTTGGCTATCCTCTACCTAGATCACTAGTGTGGTTTTCTGCTTCCTCCAGTTGATTTGCAAAGTCCATGCGTCTGCTATTTTTGTTATCTCTTCTCTAAGCTCTTGTATTTCCCTTTGGTGTATGGACTTTATCTCCTCTATCATTTCATTGTTTTTCTGTATTGTTTCCCTCATATCCTGTATGACTCCAAGCAGCAGTCTGAAAATTTCTTTCTGTGACAGATCAATGTCTACTTCTGCTATGCACATCATTAAGTTCAGGACATCTACTGTTGTCGTTAGTTTCACCTTTTTTTGTGGTTGTTTTTGAAGTTGTTGGGGCTGATTGCTGTTTGTGTTGTCTTGTTTTAAAGGAGGCTGGTGCAATTTTCCAGGGAGTTGAAGTGCACTAGCTCTTTCTCGGAGACACATAGGAGTGCTTCTGCAAACTACCTGAAGCTAATTTCACTATGGAATTGGCCTACACTTTATCGTCCTGTGGCTTCATTCTTTCCCTAGTGAACCAATATTCTGTTTTTTGGAGGGCATGTGTGATGGTCCTCTCAGGGAACACTGGTTCGGTTGTTATGAACCAATGAGGATGTGACTGTCCTGGGTGATCTCACAAGAAGCCATAATGGTGTGGCCCACAGCAGTTTGGAGCACCACAAACAGCAAACCGGAGCCTGCTGCAAGGGGAGTGTCACAGAAGGTTGATGGATTGCCAACTTTGGTGTAGAGCACCATGAATGGTGGGGGAAATTTCCTTGGTCAGGTAGATTGCTGCAGAGGTTGGGCAGAGATTCATGCAACAGTGTGGCCCATTGCTGAATGTTGGCTGAGCTGCCTTAGGCAGTGTGAGGCAGCAAGGCAAGTGGGAGGAATTTCCCTCAGTCACATGGGACCACAGATTACAGATAGGAGCTCCCCCAGCTACATAGGCAGGAATTCCCTGGGAAGAAGGTGGGTGGACTATCTCCTGGTGGAGGTTGAGGTGGGCTTTCCCCAGCCATGTGCCATGCTGTACAGGGTGGAGTTCTCCTAGCTGGGTTGAGTACATGGCTAAATGCCCTAGGCTAAGGGAAGTGGTCTGAAGGTGGTGTGTGGGAGGAAAGGAGAAGAGACGAAGAGGATAAAAGCAATAAAAGTAAGCTTTCTGAGACAATGGGTGTATAGAGAGAAGAGAGGGAAACAAAAGTAATAATATAGTTGAGCCCCAGTCCCTGAGCATGGGGCTACAAGGGTTTAATTCCTGCCCCAAGGCTGCAAGAAACTGTTGCTGTGTTGAGACCTCTGCACCTGCTCCAAATGATCCTGACTCTGGCCAGGCAGTGGTGGGGCTAAGGTCAGACCCTAGCTGGTCTCCACTATAGTGAGCCAAAAGCCCCCAGTTCCTCAAAACCTTGTGGATCTGTGCCTACTTACTTTTATGATGCTTTTTTGGCACCTGGCAGTATTGAATTTCCAGTTGAATGCTTTTAATTAGATACACATAAATATCATTCTGATATTTTGGACTGTCTCCCAAGATCTATCTGATATAAGCAGTGATGTTCTTTCTTCCATATTCTCTTCTGAAACCAGCTTGATTGTCTGGCAGTTGTTGATGCACTGTTTCAATAGTTTTTGAATTACACCAGCAAAATTCTACTTGTGTGTGCTAGTAATGATAACTGTTTAAAAATTTCTACATTGTGTTGGATCACCTTTCTATGGAGTAGGCACAAATATGGAAATCTTTCAGTTAAGTGGCTGGGTAGCTGTCTTCAACATTTCTTGGCTTAGATTGGTGACCACCTCCATGCTGCATCTATTTGTTGAAACATTTCAGTGGTATTTTATCATTTCCTGGAAGCCTCTTTTTTTACAAATACCATCAAGGTAGCTGGAATTTCTTCCTTCACTATCGTTGGTTCTCAAAAAGGTTGAATGCTGATCAGTTCTTTTTGGCCCATTGACTATTTCTACTTTCTTCTGGCACTTCCTGATCATTCATTATTTTGCACATGGAATGCTTCAATATTGCAACTTGAGACTTTAATATTTTCCTCAGTTCTTTCCATTTGAAGTAAGCTCAGTATGTTTTCTCCTTTGGTTCTCTAGCTCAGGTCTTAGCACATTTCCTGATACTTTTATTTCTTCTGTTTAGCTTGTATCTGTTCTCTTATCCTCTCTCTTTAGTGTCTCTGAATTCTAATTCAAGTTTTAGAATCTATTCTGATATTTTGGCCTTTTACCCTCTGCCTTCTTTTTTTTTTTTTTTTTTTTACCCTCTGCCTGATTTTTTTTTGCCTTTTTGGATGCATAATGTCCTTGATGCCATCCCCTAACTCATCTAGTCTTGGTCATTAGTGTTCAATGTTAAACCTTTTCTCATGATGGGCTCTAAATTTAGGTGGGGTAGATTCAAGGTGGTTCTCATTTACTTTTGATTCACTCTGAATTTACATATGAGCAATTGATGTTCTGTTCCACACTTGGGGCCTGGTTTTCCTTTGACTGATAATATATTGGCCTCTATTATCTCTTCTCATAGGTATTTTATTTTTTCCACTCCTTGAGCCTTGTTTTTCAGTAATGTAATACCTTCAGTATAACTTGTACGTATTGCTTCAATGCCATTGGTTCTTAATCATATACTATCTCTTAATCATATATGACATTCATGCTTGAATGTCAACCAATTATTTTTTATTGAAGGGCTCTGTATTCTGTTCATGTTCTTCTGTTGTTAATGTGGGAACAGTCAGTATTTTGCCCATAAAATACTTCAATATTGGAAGTCGAGGCTTGAAACTTCTCTTCAGTTTGAGTTTAAGAAATGCTGAATGCATTTTTACCTTTTGCTTTTCTAGCTTCATGTCTTTGCACATTCTGTTAGAATTCTCTACTGTGCCTTCTGTGCTGTTTTTACATTTTTTTCTGGACCTTTTTACTTCATTATTTCTTCCAATAATTTTTGGCTACCCAGTAGACCAAGTGTCAGAGGCTCTCTTGACCTCAACTTTGTCCTTTTTCTGCTTTTCTGCCTCTCTAATGACCCTGTCTCTCTTCTTTTCTTTCCTTCATGGATGGTGCTCTTGTTTTTTGGTCATTATGTCTTGTATGGCCCATTTAAACTCTGTCCAGCTTTAATCTGAACGTTTACATGAGCAATTGGTGGTCTGCCACACAGTGGTCCTCTGGCCTAAATTTGGCTGATGGTATTGAGCTTCTCCATTGTCTCTTCCCACAGATGTAGACTTGTTGATTTCTGTGTATTCCATCTGTCAATGTCCACAGGCATAGTTGCCATTTGTGTTGTTGTAACAAGGTGTTCTCTGTTAATTATTAAAAAAATCATTTTATTGGGGGCTCATGCAACTCTTATAATAATCCATAAATCCAATCTTTGTGTCAAGCACATTTGTATATTTTTTGCCATCTTTATTTGCAAAACATTTCAACTCTTCTCGAGCCCTTGGTATCAGCTCCTCATTTCCCCCCTCCCTCCCCCTTGTTAATTTATAAATTATGATTATTTTTCATGTCTTACAGTGTCTGATGTCTCCCTTCACCCACTTTTCTTTTGTTTCCCCCCTCCCATCCAGAGAGGGTTGTATGTAGATCCTTGTGATCGGTTTCCCTTTTCTCCCCCATCTTCCCCTTACCCTCAGGGTATCACTACTCTCATAATTGGGCCTTAGCGTTTTATCTGTTCTTGATTCCCTGTGTTTACTCCTCTGATCTGTATCAGTGTACATAGTCTGGCTTAGCCAGATTTGTAAGGTAGAATTGGGATCATGATGGGGTGGGGTGGGGGGCGCGGGAGCATAAAGAAGAGAGGAAAGTTGTGTTTCATCATTTCTACACTGTACTCTGACTGGCTTGTCGCCTCCTTGTGAGCTTTTGGGTCTCCATTCCCCACTCCCCCTCATTCAAAATGATATAATTTTTTGCTCTTTGATGCTCGATATCTGATCCTATTGATACCTTGTGATCACACAGACTGGTGTGCATCTTCCATGTGGGCTTTGTTGCTTCTGAACTGGATGGCCACTTGTTTACCTTCAAGCCTTTAAGATCCCAGACACGCTATCTTTTTATAGCTGGGCACCATCAGTTTTCTTTATCACATTTGCTTATGCACCAACATTGTCTTCAGTGATCGTGTTGTGAAAGTGAACATCTTGGATTGCCGGGTTAATAGAACAAAGTGTTCTTGCATTGAGGGATTACTTGAGGAGAGACCCAATGTCCATTTGCTACCTTAATACTACATCTATAAATATGTGCACATAGATCTGTTTTTCCATCATCAAATCTAAATATACTTACATGTGTACATGCCTGTATTTAGACCTTTATAAATGCCTTTTACCCTGCAGTTCTTTCCTCTATTTCCTTCTACTTTCCTCTTGACTCACTATAATGTTCAGTCTTCATTTGGGTTTCAGTAATTTCTCTGGATTGCATTGCCCTTGATCAAGCCCTACCAGGCCTCCTTCACCCTCCTTGCCATTGATTTTGTTCCTGGGTTTGCTAACACCCACTTCCTCTCCCAGCCCCCGCCCCCCTGAGCCGTCTGTCTTGTTGTTTTCTCCAGATTGTTTATCCTGCTTTTCTTATCTAGATAGATCTACAGAGATCATAATAAGCACAAAAAAACACAAGACAGAGCAAAACAAAGCAACAACAAAAAGCCAATGACCAATAAAAAAAAGAAAAGCCTGTAAATAGTTCAAGGTCTGTGTGTTTACTTTTAGGAGTGTTTTCTGGTCGAGTCTGATGAGGTGCCATACCCTGGCCCCAAAGTTTATTTAGATATTCGCTGGGGACTTCCTTGCTCTGTTCCCCTTGCTGTTCTGTTGCATACCCTTAGAGTTTTGCCTCAGTGTGGAGGGGTCACATCGGGTGCAATTCCTGCACTGTCTCCAGTGTTGTTTCTAAGGGTAGTTTCTTTTTTTTTTTTTTTTGGGGGGGGGGGGCGCATCACTGCTCTCCGGTGGTGGGAGTAGGAGGCCCAGCCCCGCTGCTGGAATTGAACCTCCGTCCCAGTGGGCCACAGTCCCGTGCACAACTACTATGCTACCGGGGCTCAGCCCCTCTAAGGGTGGTTTCAATGAAGAAAATTAAGCTGATGGTCCTGCAAAATTCTAATATGTCATCTTCATCTTCATTTTGATCGCTAAAACTATATTTTCTAATTATGGATCCTTGCTCTTCATTTCCAATTCTTGAATTCCAACAATCAGAGTCAGTGCATCTTGGTGGCATTAAAGAAATCATTTTATGGGGCACTTGTACAATGCTTCTCACAATCCATCCATCCACGTGCCAAGCACATTTGTACATTTATTGCCATCATCATTCTCAAAGCACTTGCTTTCTACTTGAGCCTTTGGTATCAGCTCCTCATTTTTCCCCTTCCTCCCTGCTCCCCCCTCCCTCATGAACCCGTGATAATTTATAAATTGTCATTTTGTCATATGTAACACTGTACAATGGATCCCTTCACCTACTTTTCTATTGTCCTTTAAAAAAAGTCAATATTAGACTGAGGAAGTTGGTAGGAATCTTCTGTTTCTTAATCGCTGGCTTTCGTGGTTAGTGTATAAAATTGAACAATAATTATATGAATTGGTCTTCCTCACAGGAGTACTCATAGTTACCCTTGAGTTTCCCAGACTCAGGAGTAGAGAGACCCATGTCTCTCCCACAGAGCTGACTCGGGATCAATTTGCTGTCAGCCAGAGTTGATCGGATATTATCCTATATCAGAGAGTTCGAGACAGATCTTCCAGTACTCTTGTTGGGGATGAATGCATTCCCGGCATAGTGAAACTGTGACTGTCTGATTCAAAATCACCACTACTAGCGCTTTCCATTTCCCGCAAGTCTAGGGTTTTGATCTTCATGCAGCCCACTCGTTCCACTGTTGTAGCAATTGTCTGGCACAGGAAGGACCCGGGGCCGCTCTCAGAGGGATTTGAAGAGCATTTATTTAGCAGGCAACCCAGAGGAACTCCCTTCTAAAGATCTGAGCCAGGAGCAAGGAGTGAGAGCGGCTTTCAAAGGTGGCAAGCATTGTTACCGAAGCAGGAGGTGGGGTTGCCTATGTTCCAGAGTGGCGGGAAATTTCAGACACAGGGCCCTAGGAGGTGGCAAGGTTTTAGCACCAGTGGGAAATGTAAAGCAAGAGCAGTTAAAATAGGAATTTCTAGTTTTCCTTCTTCCCTAAGGGTTATTAATATTTATACCTTGAACGGCAGTGATGCCCAAATACTTTATCTTGAAAGTAAAAGTTTTGTGTTCAATTAAATTAGAAAACACTAGGCTGAATTTTAGTAGCACTCTCAAAATCTTTAGTGTCTACTATGTTTCCCTGAGGTAGGATACTTTATGTTGCATTTCTGAAACATATCTGATTTTAGAAAGCTGAAGTATCACTGAACATGCTTTGAGAGACACTTTTCAACTGTGAATTATAAACAGATTTTCTTGTAATTTTTTAACACTTTACTGAATTCGGCAGCAGTGAGTACTTGCTCAGCTGCGCAGATTTACAGGTTCTGGCATCTCCACCTTTTTCTGCAACGTTTTAATTCCAACTTCAGTAGGGCTAGTGGCATCGAAAAACTTGATAATGTCTTTCTTCTTACATTTGTTCAGTTTAGCCTTTAATCTATTTAACTTTTTAGCATACTAATGACCCAGACATGCAATAAGTCACGCCATCATTTCATTTGCAGAATTTCCAGCTGTAGCACAGTGTTGTCTTTCATTTTAGCTCACAGGGTATATAGTTCATTGCAGTTCAGAGTTTTTCCCAGGATGACCCATCCGCCCCTCTCCTCTCTGCGGTCTGTTTTGTGGAAAGGAATCTGTTGTAGACGTCTCCTTGCTGTGGCTTTCAAGTAATCCTGTGCAGAGTGGGAACTAATATTCTGGGGGGAGAGGGGCATTAGCCCAGGACCCATCCTGTGGACCATGCCAAAAGAGACATTCAAGGACCTCTGTCTAAAGCCTGATTTGAGAGGAGACGCGGTCTGGGTTATTTGGACAATCCCCCTGCAAGCCTGTCAGAGCCACCAGGGGTCCAGGAGATTCGCCTTCTGGTCACCAAAGTGTCTGTCCCTGGACAGCAAGAGATTATTTCACTTATATTTTCAACAAGTATGTATTTTCCATAATTTTAAGTGTACAGAATTGTTCATTGTGATTTTTGATTTAAGACATTTCATTATCATTAAGCCAAGAGGGTGGCCCCTTCTTATTGTATGTATTTATATCTGTAACTGTATTACACAACCCAATTACCTCCATACATAGCAATTCTACTTAATTAAAAAACTTACATGAAAGGTAAAGTTCCAATGTGGTAAAGGGCAAGATAAAGGTAAAGATCTCAAAATGAAATTTCCCAAGTAGCGTTAGCATTATTTGGGGTCTGAGCTGTAGTTGAGGAACTTCCTGTAAGAAAACAATAGGCCGGGGCCGAACCCTGGTGGCATAGTGGTTAAGTGGGGGACTGCAGCCCCCGGGCTTGGCGGTTCAAATCCAGCAGCGGCTCTCCAGGAGCAGCACTGGGTAGCTCCCACAACCACCAGAGGCAGTGATGCCCCCCCCCAAAGAAAGAAAACAATAGGCTCCAAAGGATCTTAAGGAGAGTGCTGGCAAGAATTTAGGATCCAGGTCATTTTCATGTTATATACATTCTTTTGGAGATAGATAACCAGGCAATATGACCTCATTTACTCTAAAGTAATCAAAGCTGATTTCTGAAAAAGAAAGTTAATAGGTCCTTTCCCTGATTAAATAAAATATCAACAATACCTCTAGTTGATTAGGAAAAGAGATCATACATTGTAACAAGGTTGAGTCTATCCCAGGAATATAAAGATGGCTTAGCCTTTGTTTATTAAGCACCTATTAGGTGCCAGACTCAGATCTAATTCTACAGAGTCTATGAGTGAAAGAAATAAGCTTGGTCTGATACTCAAGGGCCCCCACTGTAGAGTGGGAGGCACACAGTATGCCCTTGAGTACACACACACACACACACACACACACACACACAAGATTGTTTTAGAGAATGGCAGAATCATGCAAGAAAGACAACTCATCACTGACAGATCTACTGGAAGCATCTCTTTTTAATTGAGGAGGAATTCCTCGAAAAGAATGAAGAGGCAGCTGAGTGAAAATGGGGGTGGGGTGTGTGGGAATAAAGGGAATAAGCATTGCAGGCAGACGCAATCACAGGTACATAAGCCCTGAAGTGGAAACGAGGTTGACCTATTTAAAGAACAGCAGGTGAATCTGTAGACTAAAACTGCCTAAGTGGGGTGTGCTTGTGTTATAATAACTTGAAGGGAGGTTCATGAACAGTGAAGTTTAAAAAGCAATTTGTTAGAGATGCATGATAGGGATGACACCAAAATAATGAGCAGCAAAATGGAGAAAGGAAGCCTTATAAAAATGACCATTTCAGTTCATCAAAGATTTAATCTATAATCTTCAGATGGGAGACGAGAGACATTTAGGAGAATCTTATACCTGGGAAGGGTTTAGTATCCAAAAGTTATACACATGCATAAAGCTCATAGGTTTAATAGCAAAGAGACAAACAATGGAACCATAAAATGGACAAAGGTCTTGAATGGATATTTCACGAAAGCAATCATACAAATAGCCAATATGGATATGGAAAGAAGCTTTGCATTATTAGTCACTACTGTTAAGTTGTTACGTGCTGTCAAGTCCATTTTGATGCAAAATGAATGAAACCATGGTAACGGAGCATAACTTCACCATGGAGTTTTCCAGGTTGTAACCATTTGGGGAACAGATGGCTGGGTCTTTCCATAAAGTTACCATCTGTGTTTGAACTGCCAACCTTGTTAGTAGCTGATCTGTTAGAGAGGTGAAACAAAACCACAAAGAGATACCACTCCAGGCACATTCAGATGACCAAGATTTTGTTTTGTTTTGTTTTTGTTTTTTGGGCATCATTGCTCTCTGGTGGTGGGAGTAGGAGGCCCAGCCCCACTGTTGGAATTGAACCTCCATCTCAGTGGGCCGCAGTCCCGCGCACAACCACTACACCACCGGGGTTCAGCCCCAGATTACCAAGATTTTATTTATCTATTTTAAAAATCATTTTATTGGGGATTCTTAACATTCCATGCATCAATTGTATCAGGCATATTTGATTCTGTTTTTCCATGAATTTTTAAAATCATTTTTTGGGGGGCTCATACAGCTCTTACATCCATCCATCCATTGTGTCAAACACATTTGTACATTTGTTGCCATCATCATTTTAAAAACATTTTCTTTCAGTGTGAGACCTTGATATCAACTCCTCATTTTCTCTCCCCCTCCCCCTCTCTCCATCCCTCATGAACCCTTGATAATTTATAAATCATTATTTTTTCATTTCTTACACTGACCAATGTCTTCCTTCACCCACTTTTCTGTTGTCCATTCCCGTGGGAAGGGGTTTTATGTGGATCATTGTGATCAAATCCCACTTTCTCCCCCCACCTTCTTCTTCTACTTCTTTTAGTCCTGATGGGTTTATCTATCCTGGATTCCCTGTGTTTCAGATCTTATCTGTACCAGTGTACATGCTCTGGTCTAGCTGGATTTGTAAAGTAGAATTGGGATCATGATAATGGGTTTGGAGGAAGGAAGCTTTAAAGAACTAGAGGAAAGTTGTATGTTTCATTGGTGCTATACTGCCCCCTGACTAGCTAGTCTCTTCCTTGTGACCCTTCTGTAAGAGGATGTCCAATTGTCTACGGATGGGATTTGTGTCTCCACACTTCCCCTTATTCACATCGATATGATTTTTTGTTCTGAGTTTTAGATGCTTGATACCTGATTTCATTGACACTTCACGATCACACAGGCTGGTGTGCTTCTCCCATGTGGACTTTGTTCCTTCTCAGTTAGATGGCTGCTTGTTTATCTTCAAGGCTATAAGACCCCAGACACTATATCTTTTGATAGTCAGGCACCATCAGCACCACATTTGCTTATGTGCACATTTTATCTATCTCCGGTGATTGTGTTGGGAAGGTTAGCATCACAGAATGCTGGGTTAATCAGTTTTAGATCACTTGTTGATCCCTTATTCCTGGGTTGGTCGACACCCACCTTCCTTTCCCTTGCCTCCTCCTCTCCTATGTTCCTCCCCACCCCCCAGAAATGTTGGTCCTCCTCCTGGTTATTCATCCCACCTATCTTATCGAGATAGATAAGCAGAAACCATAATCAGCACAAAACCAAGACAGAACAAAACAAAGCAACAAAAGAAAAACAGTAAAGTGAAACAAAAAAAGGAGAAACCTATAAATATTTCCAGGTCTGTTTGTTGACGTTTAGGAGTTTTTCCAGTTGAGTCTAATGAGGTGCCACACCCTAACCCCTAAGTATTTTTGGTGTTCCCCAGGGACTTCATTGCTTTGTTTCCTTTGCTGCTCTGTGGCATGCCCTTAGTGTTTCACCCTGGTGTAGTGGGGTCAGACCAGGCACAGTTCCTGCACGGTGCCTCCAGACTTGTACCTTGTCGCACTGTGGCTCAGTGAGGGCCTTTGTGTCTCCTGGTGGAGTCCACGTGGTCCTCTCTGAGTATTGGCTTCTCTGAGTAGAAATATCACAAATGACTAAGATTTAAAAGTAGAAGAGAACATGTTGTTGAGGATGTGGAAAAATAGGAATCCTCATCCATTAATGATGGGAATGCAAACTATGGTATGTAATTTAGTTTTTCAAAAAGGTAAGCATAGCATTACAACAAGACCCAGCAATCCTAGTTAAAAGCCCAAACATATTGGAAGCAGAAATGTAAACAAAATCCCTTTACACCAGGGTTCTTTGCAGCACTGTTCACAATAACGAAATGACAGAAACAACTAAAATGTCATCAACACATGTGTCAACTTGGCAACCTTATGATTCTCAGTGACTTGGCAGACCCTCTGTAATCATTCCCCCACTTTTCTGTCAGTTTGTTGTACTGTGGTGGCTTGTGTGTTGCTGTGATGCTGCAAGCTATGTCACTGAGATTTCAAATGACAGTTGGGTCCGTGAGAGACACAGGCTTCAGTAGAGCTTCCAGACTAAAAGCAGACTATGAAGAAGGAATAGGGTGTCCCCTTTGAAGGAATTACCTACCTTATGAACAGCAGCAGAACAGTGTTAGATATAGTGTTGGAAGATGAGTCTTTCACGTTGAACTAAAAATATCTGTCTTATTGCCATTGAGTCAATTCTGATGCATAGAGACAGACCCTCTCTGCTATGGAATAGTGACTCACTCTTTGGGCTGCTAACTGCAAGCGTAGCAATTCAGAACTGCCAAATACTTTGCAGAAGATAGATGGGGCTGCCTACTCCTATAAAGGTTTAGTCTTGGAAACCTAGAGGGACAGTTCTACTCTCTGTTAGAGGGTTGCCCGCTTAAGTTGGAAGGCACTAAAATGACTGTGGCAGTCGTGTACTCATGTGTCAATTTCATAATTGGGAGTCTAGGGGTGGAGTCTAGCCTGTCAATCTGGAGATAACCAATGAGGTCTCTGTGTGGGCATGGCTTTCTCCTGAGAATTCTGGGAAGTCTCATGATATTTCCCAATTGGAGAAGAGAGACTTGACTCTTAGAGTCGGTCTACAGACAAGACAAGATGGTGACTTGCTGATAGATCCTGAGTCCTGGAACCTGGTAGAGCTGGAGGAGAAGCCACATGGGTTTGCCCTGATGGAACCAGATCTCTGGGACTGGCGAAGCCATAGAGAGACCCTTTCCAGCACTGAGATGCTTCTACTGCCAATGGATACTGCTGATGTACCCTGAGCCCTGGAAACAAGGACCCATGGGGAGACCCTGCCAGCTCCGGGATGCTTCTACTGCCACTGGATACACAAGACTCTGCACCCACTGGCCTGTGATTGTCCTGGTATCATTGCATGTGCTTCGTGAGTCTGAAGGAGACTTCATAGACTGGTATAGGACATATGAGCTAGTATCAGACTTATGGACTTAAACTGGACTGGATTGGGATGCTTTCTCAGTGTTCCATTCCTCTTGTATATAAGCCTTTCTCTAGCCACATATGTGTTTATGAATTTTTTCTCTAGTCTACCTTGACTAACACAATGACTGAGGCAGAGCTGCCTTTTCAAAGTAGAGTCAACCACAATGGTGTGGATGGAGTAAAACTCTTGGAACCTTCGTTTGCTGATGAAGCACAATTCAAAGTGAGAAGAAACAGCTGTAAATGTAGTAATAATTAAAATTGGGAAGTAAGAAATATGAATCTAGGAAATTTAGAACCCTTCAAAAGGAAATGGACCACTTAAAGATTGATATCCTAGGTATTAGTGAGCTGAAATGGACTGGTTTTGGCCATAATGAATCAGAATATCATACCGTTTACTATGCCAACAAGCAAACTCCTGCTCAACCATCACTTTCTCCCTCTTTATGCCTCTTAGAACTTCCTTTTAACGAGTTTTCTGTTGCTCCTATACCCTTAGGACCTCCGTCTCCTCCTTGTTGGTGACTCTAATTCCCTAGTTTTCCCCCTGTTTATGGTGCTGCCTGTTCCCTGCACCCTTCCCCTCTCACCCTTATCCCAAAGTCCGCCGGGACTGTTGGTCCTGCTGCCTTCTCATGCCTGTCTTACATAAGTAGGCAAACCAACTATGATATAGACCAAACAAAAAGAAATCATCATACTTTTAAATTAGAAGGTCAGAGAAAATGAGAAAGGCCCTTGGATCACATTGAGTGTAATGGTACACTCAAATATAGCAATTGTGAGGGTGGTGCAGGATGTGTAATGCTTTCTTCAGTTGTTATGGAAGGTCTCAGAGATGACGTGATAGCCTCTAGCAACAACAAAATCTCCACCATTCTGATGGTCTTATTTGCCGCATGCTGTACTTATCATGCCAAAGAACATTGAGATGACTAACTTCTAGGGAAAGAAACCTTGGAGTAATACTGATGAAAACAAGAGAACTACCCTCTCTTATCTTTTACTTCTTTAAGCCAAAATGTCTTTTAGCAAAAGTGAAAACTAATTTTGTATCCTTGGGTAAAAAATGGTTTTTATGAATCTTGAAATGATTTAACTACCATTTGGCTCTCTCTCTTTCTCTCAGCTTCCCATGATTAATGAGATAGGGACACAAATAATGGGGTTTGAGGTTTGTGTTTGCCTTGCTCTGATCATGATTTCTTAATCCAGTATGGAGCTCTAGTTTGTAAGGATTTCTTCTCAGAGCAAACCAATTCTCCCTAAAAGGGTCCTGTCTCTTCACAGCTGGGTGACTAGAGGACAATTCTCATTGGATCAGCTCTCAAAGATAGCTGCCCTCCTCTCACTGGACTTTTGAGAATCCTCGTCCATCTGGCTCCAGTACAACTTTTCAAAAGGTTGGAGACATTTTATCACCCAAGCTTTAGTCCACAACCCGAAATGCTTTTAAAAGAAGCAACCAGTCACCCCAATCAACTGTCATGAGGAAACAGAGATAAGATCAAATCAGTAGAATCTCCATGGGACCTCCATCCGACACTGTAAAGAAGGGGATGTCTACTGTAAAGCCCCTGTGTCCCCAATGTGACCTCTACCCCAATTCTCATAGTATCTGAAGAAAGGCTGACAATCAGAAAACACTCTTATTGACAGGTTCTTTGAAACTTAGAAACAAGGTATAGTGTATCACATGCAGGCTTTGGAGCAGGACTGAGTTCTGTGTTCTCAGACATTCTATTGCATTAGAGCTTACAATCTGGGCCCTATGTTTGCAAAAGGCAATGTCTTAGCAGTGGAAGCCCTAAATCCATTTTTTAGTTTTGAGCCCCCACATAGGTTCAGCCTGAACAGAATTCTTTCTGACCACAGATCTGCTTTACCATCAGGCAACCTTTTCCTCAGGCCCTTGCCTAAGATATGTCCTTCATGGAAATTGGGATAGTAGGGTCCTATGGTCATGAGCCACACCGTGATTGCCTTGATCAGAAAGCCCCTGAGTCAATCTAGCTAGAACAATGTACATGTCGCAATCATTATCCCCTGTGATTGTGATATATTGATCTGGCCTAAGTCATGCTTTTGTGACAAGCCCCCCTTGTACTCTCATGTGGAGTGCCTCTATGTTGTGGATCTTTGAATGCCATTTTGACTTTGTGTCCATGGTTTCCCTCATCCCGATGAACTGTCTTTATCCTGCTTTACCCTTAATAAACAGGTTGGATAATTTATATTTGATTTTGGGTTCTCTTTTCTCCTCTACAAGAGTATGTGATCTCTTTGAGCATCAATGGTCCCACCTCCACATACAAGGAAAATAATGGTACCTAATACCATGGTAGGATACGCCTGGAAGTGCACAGAGAAAATACCTGGGGTCATGGCCCTGGGCGAGTGCTCTGTAAATGGTAATTTCTGCCTCTCCTCAGATGATGTCCAGGACTTAAGGCCTCTTCTTGAGAGATTTGAACTAGTGGCTCCTCAGGAGAAAGATGTGACATTTATTTCTACACCTAAAGATCTAGATGTACTAAAGAGGTATAGCTGTGGAAGCCCTACAAGGCAAGTTCTAATCTATTCAACAGGGTGACAGAGAATGGACTCAGTGGTAGTGGATCTGTTATTTGGTCCCCTTAGGAGAAGATGAAACAAGTAAAAAGAAAATTCCAGGGTCTATGAGGAAGAAAGTTGCTCTAGTGCTTTTCTTTATCATTTTTCTCTATAGGAGGAAGCTTTCCTGCAGGGGTTGAGAGAATGGAGGGTTTGAGCTTGTATGGATAGGAAGATGGGGATGAGGGTTTGCTGGTTAGTAGAGAAGAGGACATGAGGAGGCAGTCTGGGTGCAAAGCTACATGTTTGCTTTAGTAACCGGGCAGGTGAACCCATTAACAACCTCCTCTGAGTCTTTTGTGCTTGAACCTTTACATGGGTTCTGATAGTATTTTGTTATTCTCTTAACTATTGGGTCTACATGGGTGAATTGATACACAGATACCCCTTCAGTTGGAAGTATTAAGGAGACACCCTCCTCAGTGCCTCTCCCTTTCCATCCTCCACCAGGTACACTTCTTGTGGTGGGAGGGAGAGAGAGAGAGAGAGAGAGAGAGAGAGAGAGAGAGAGAGAGAGAGAGAGAGAGAGAGAGACTTGAGGGAGGGAAAGCGACTGGGCAAGGTGGTGTGCAAGGCGAAGAACTGAAACCCAAGACACATACTATGGAGAACCAGTGTGGCCGCCCCCCGTTCGTGTATTGCATGGGAGGAAGGGCTGATAACCCTTGTGCAGACCGGTGGTCTCCACCAAGGAGAGCCTAAAAAATCCAGTGATTTAAAAAAGGGCAGCCAAGGTGAGAGTCGCTGCTGTAAGACAGATGCTTTTCCGGCTTGTCCTAAGTGTCTGAACCACCTGGAGAACTTGTTCAAACTCAGATTCCTGGTCCCACATCATGATCACTTGTGGATGGGGTGGGTCCCAGAATGTGTACTTCTTACAAGTTCCCAGGGGATGCTGCTGCTGCTCAGCAGGGGGTGTGGGGGTGTTGGCACACTTTGGAAAGCCCACTGTAGACGAGCCCTCTCTTGGTTACACGGCTGCTCTTTCTGGAATCCACCAGAAGGGAGAGCTTTGTGGGCCTGTGCTTTCCCCCAGGATGGGCCCCTGTCCAGGTCAGAGTTCCTGTGCGTTTCCTCGACTCCTTGTCCTCTGGGCCTTGCTCCTCAGGGTGGTCGGTGGGCGGTGGGCTGGCTGATTTAGAGTCGGCCCTCTCCTGACCTTTTAAATTAGTCTGCATGGCAACAAGACGGCGACTGCTCAGGCTGCACACTCGACTTTGGAAAGCGGGGCTGTGGGTGGCCGACTTCTCCCTCTTTGTCTGTGACCAGGGTGCCAGGAGCGAGTAGAGGCTCCGGGCTGCTGCACGGTTGCCGAGCAGACGCAGGCTGGATCCTGAGGGCCACTCGCTCTCGGCACCACTGCAGCCTGTGCTCAGGACACTGTCCTCGGGCCTGTCTGAGCACCACGGTAAAGAAAATCAGGCTTCCTTAGTTTCCCTGAAGCAATCGCCAACTCTTGGTTTCCATATTGACCCCGAAACAATAGAACTGGCAGCGGCGCTTGATGTAGCAGAAACGGGAACACGTGGATACTTATAATCGAATTTACTTACCGTGGCCACGCGGTAAGCGTTGTGGCATCAGCTCTTGCGGAAGAAAGCGCAAGGAGGGCTGTGGGCCGTGGGTACAATTGCATACACACCTTGCTTTGACTACCCCAAGATTTAAAATCCAACCGGGGACAAAGGGGGTGAAGAGAACAACTTTACCACCGAGGCGATCTCCCTGGGCGCGCTCTGGACGCTGCGCTTGCTCTCCCGGCCCCGCCGCTGCACGCTCAGGGCGGGAGTTCTGAATTCGCGGAGTTTTATGTCCACTCTCTAGACTTTGGCTCAGATCTGGCTGAAAGGTGGGACGCCCAGGGTAGGGTCTCATCAGTCTTCAGACGACGTCTCCTGGCCCTTCCTGATTTCTCCTTGCTCATCCCTGACCTAACATAACATAACATAACAGCTGGCCCCGTTCCTGTCACCTCCGTTTCCAGAGCACACAAGGATTTGATGATTTGTTGAGCCGCTTCTTTTCCTTGGCCTCGCTCGCTATTTGTATGCAAGATTACATGGTCAGGACACAGCTTATTATGCTGAAAAATCTATTCTGCAAATTCGTGCTCCACTTAGCTTTTTTTTTTTTTTTTTGCATTTTAATGCCACAGGTCAAATTCCAATTCAACATGTGTCTAAATCCCTTTGCCTTCTGGCAGAACTATGTGGTTTTCTTCCTCTTCAACTCGTGACCTGCTTGTTGTCTTGCTTCAAGGCCTCACCGACTCGATGAAATTTCCAAACAGCACAAGAAATTAGGAATGTGTCAGGCTGCGATGGTATCAGCTTTGGTTTTTTATGACTATCTCTGGGTTCATCCGGGCTTGGTTCTCTTTGTTCTTTTAATGACAAAGGAGGCTGCTGTTTCCTTTGCTTGGATTTCCCGAGCCTCTCCTCTGACTGGAACGCAGGAGACTGGGCTCCGGACCTGCCTTTCCAACTCCTAACATGACAAGTAGTGGCGGAAGAGCCGGGCCAGGGCCCAGTCATGGCAGACAGCGGAGTCTGGCTCAGGAAAGGCAGGTTTGGCCAGCAGTGTCATGACGATGGCCTCTCTGTGCTTGACACTCAGCGGGGGCAGTGAGCGGGGAGCGCCATTGGGAAGGGTGGAAGCAAGCCCGGCTTTAGAGTTGCAATGAATTCCTCTTAATTAATATGCACAGCACTGCTTTGGCAGTGGTGTGATCCTGGCTGATTTAATTCTGACCACAATAATGGAGGCCAAAACGTCATCACATATTTGGAACAAATTTTTTTTCCTGGTGTCACCAGGTCAGAGCCTTGGGGTGCCAGTCTCTCCCTGTGAGGCCCGGAATGCCAGGTGGGGGAAGCACCCAAGGGAGATGGTGCCATTTGGTGTGTTTAGGCCGGATGACGTTGTTGCTGTAAACAGCTGCACTTGGCCAGCCATGTCGATGATTCTTGTGTTTATGGTGCTTGTGAGACTCCCATGTCACTTAAGCAGACAGTGGCCCGCTTCTGTTCTGGTGGAAACCCTGAGAAAGAAGTGCTCGGTGCTGCAGATGTGCCCGCAGTTTGCCCACGGTCCCAGCCTGGGTCAGCACTCTTCCACGTCCTTCTAAAAAGCCCACATAGGGGTCCCGTCACAGAATATTATCCATCTGGAAGTTGAAGGCGAAGCGCTGAAATTACGCTGTGTGCAATTGGGGTTCACATTTTCTCTACGCCCATGGATCCTTTGGGTTCTGCCATTCTTATTTCCCTGCACAGCCCCTCACGCCACTGATGTTTGCTTTCAGAATGTACTCCCAGTGTTTACATTCAGAGCAAACAGTGTACAATCTCCGACCACAGAGGACGGAACACTGGAAATGTGGTGCTAATTTCACCCATAAATAACAGACCCAATAGCATTTTACTATCCTAGCTTCCCAGTCTCCTCCCCTGTTGAAGGAGGCCTGCTAAGGATTGGATTTGTATTAGGCTTAGAGAGAAAACTCCAAAAGGCAACTCAGAAAAGTCCTTTTCTCTCCATCTGCCCACATCCAAGTATTCTCCTTCCAGATGCTCCCACAAAAATGACCTAATTGGTAACAAGTACGCTTGTTAGCTTCATGAGCGGCACACTGAAAATCAAGCAAACCAAACAGTCAGTTGCCACAGCACTTAGTCCAACCCACGGTCCCCCTATGTGTTGCAAAGGGGAACTAAATTCCAGTTTCTTTTTCTTCCCCAATTATTTTATTGGGGACTCTTACAGCTCTTATAACATTCAATACATCATTTGTATCAAGCATATTTGTACACATGCTGTCATTTTCATTTCCAAATATTTTCTACTTGAGCCCTTGGTATAAGCTCCTCTTTCCCCCTCCCTTCTTTTAAATAAATCATTTCATTGGGGCTCATACAACTCCCATCATGATCCACACATACATCAATTGCATGCAGGCCACATTCGCACACTTGTTGCCATCATCACTATCAAAACATCCTCCCTCCACTTAGGCCCCCAGTACCAGCTCCCCATATTTCCCTTCCCTCCCATCTCCTGCTCCCCCATGAACCCTTAATAATGTACAAATTGTTATTACTTTTTCATGTCATACACTGTCCAATGTGTCCCTTCACTCACTTCCCTGTTGTCCGTACCCCAGAGAGGAGGTCATATGTAGATCTCTGAAATTGGTTCCCCTTTTCTATTCCACCTTCCCTCCACCCTCCCAGTATCACCACTCCCACCACTAGTCCTGAATTTCCCATATTTCCAACTCCAGTCTACATCCCCTGGTCTAGCTGAATTTGTCTGGTAGAACTGGGATCATGCTAGTGGGTGGGAGGAAGCATTTAAGAACTAGAGGAAAGTTGCATATTTCATTGTTGCTACACTGTACCTTGACGGGCTTATCTCCTCCCTGCAACCTCTCTGTAAGACGATGTCGCTTCACCTATTGATGGGCTTTGGGTCCCCAATCTGTACTCTCCCTTATTTTATTTATTTTTTATTTTTATTTATTTTTTTAGGCATCACTGCCCTCTGGTGGTGGGAGTAGGAGGCCCAGCCTTTGCTCCTGGGAGCCGGAATTGAACCTCCATCCCAGTGGGCCGCAGTCCCGCGCACAACCACTACGCCACCAGGGCTCAGCCCTACTCTTCCTTATTTTTAATGATAAAATTTTTAGTTCTCTGATGCCTGATACCGGATCCCTTAGACACCTCGTGGTCACTCAGGCTGATGTGCTTCTTCCATGTGGGCTTTGTTGCTTCTGAGCCGGATGGCCGCTTGTTTACTCAAGCTTTTAAGACTCCAGAAGCTATATCTCTTGTTAACCAGGCATCATCAGCTTACTTCACCACATTTGCTTATGCACACATTTGTCATCAGAGATCATATCAGGAAAGTGAGCTTGCAGTGTTATGAATTTTATTTCTTAAAACCTGGTAACTGATCCCTTTGACACTTTATGGTCCCACACATTGGTGAACTTTGTTGCTTCTGAGCTAGATGGCTGCTTGTTTACTTTCAAACCTTTAAGACCCCAGACACTACATCAGCTTTCTTCACCACCTATGATGTATTTGTATTCATGTGATTGTGGCGGGAAGGTGAGCATCATGGGATGCCAATTTATTTTTTGTTGTTGTTTTTGTGTGTGTGTGGCATCACTGCCCTGGTGGGAGTAGGAAGCCCAGCCTTGCTCCTGGAGAGCTGTTGCTGGATTTGAACTGTCAACCCTATGGGCTGCAGTCCCACACACAACCACTAGGCCACCAGGGCTCAGCCCTATGGGATGCCAATTTAACAGAATAAAATGTTCTTGCACTGAGGAAGTACTTGAGTGGAGGTCCAATGCCCATCTGCTGTCCTGATATTAGCTCTATAAGTATACACATGTTGATCTATTTCCCCATTGCCATATGTAAATATATTCACCTATGTACATGCCTGTATTTAAATGCCCTTTACCCCCCAGTTCTTTCCTCTGTTTCCTTTTATTTTCCTCTTGTCCCACTATCATGCTCAGCCTCCATTGGGGGGTCTAAGTATTTTCTCTCTGTTACATTACTCTTGATCAATCCCTATTGGACCTCTCACACCCACCTTGTCACTGATTTTGAATCACTTGTTTTCCCCTTACCCATGGGCTGGTCAACACCACCTCCTTTCCCCCTCCTCCCCTTCTCTCCTGAAGCCCCCGGAACCATCAGTCCCATAATTTTCGCCTTCAGACTGTTCATCTTGCCTATCTTATCTAGATAGACCTGCAGAGGTAACAATATGTACAAAAAAAGGCATCCTAAAATGAAGCAACCAAAGAAAATAAAACAATGATAACAGCAAAAAACAAACAGAAACAAACAACAAACTCAAAGTCCTATATATATATATGTAAAAAAATAAAAAT